>BJCN01003100.1:1764-12189 GCA_018326445.1 Flaveria brownii | reverse complement strand
ATGACTTCATCATGTTAAGTTTGAATGTGTTCATTATAATAACATTAAGCATATCATTCAAACAACCACAAACCTATATAGTTTATCACTACACATACATTAATGAAATATATAAACATAATAGCACAAACAACCAAATGTATTTCATTAATCACAATCATTACATTGACTCAAGACATTGCAAAGATATTACATTAAGTTCAGATTCTAGGGACACACATGTATCAACATTAGGTTGTTTTGCCAACTTGTCATCTCTTGTCACTACACTTTGTAATCAGAAAAGTTATCAAGTGAATACTTTGAAAGAATATCTTATGTCATTACGTTTACTTAAAGTGTTTGTGTTTGTTATTACATAGTTAACTTTAATTCTGCATTTGTTAATTATTGATCACTAGAAAAATGTTGCTCACTCATAACCCGATCCAACAAGTGGTTTCAGAGCTAGGGCTCCTGATTTGCTTGAAGTCACCTTTCAACAAATCATTTGTTTCTTTTAATCACACTTTCAGTCACCTTATTCCTTCATACCCTTTATCTTTTCAAAATGACTACTATAGCCATTTCAAGTAAACATGACTTGGAAAATAACACTTAAACCAAATCATCGATGTTCACCACACATGATTAAGATACTTGTAAAATCAAAATAGAACATTTTCTAAAAAATCAAAATCTAAGGCTATGTCTTTCAATTCTAAATGGATCATATGTCCCTATGGTCCTAGCTCTTGGTGAAGAATGAGTTATGATTCCTAAAGACCCAGTAAAGTACTGAGATGAAGATCTGAATAAAATAGATGTAGATTTAAAAGCTTTGTGGCTGATCAGGATAAGCATACCTAACAACATCTTCATGGATTTAGGAAGTTCACAAAAGCTCAAAAGTTATAGGAAGCGTTGAAGGCCAGATTTGAAG
The DNA here is from genome assembly GCA_018326445.1 of Flaveria brownii. Classification (NCBI taxonomy): domain Eukaryota; kingdom Viridiplantae; phylum Streptophyta; class Magnoliopsida; order Asterales; family Asteraceae; genus Flaveria; species Flaveria brownii. Next base: position 11,267 of record BJCN01003100.1, on the reverse strand, counting down.
GGACTAAATACATGAAGGAAAATAAAAGAGATGTCTTAAATCAAAAGTTTAAAAACTTTGGTTTTAGAAGAGGAGAAACCATGACTGCTACATATCTCATATATGTTGAATTGCTTGACTTTCTAAATTACGTTGTGGTGAAAATGGAGAATAGTAATGTTCTTAAAAAGTTCTTAAGGTCACTACCAAAGATGTGGACAGTGTACAATGTGTCCATAAGAAAATTTGAACATCTAAACACAATGACTCTTGAGGAGTTGTATGGCATTCTAAGTGCCTATTAGATAGAGATGAATGTAGATAAAGAATCACTCAGTAGATTATTAAACTGCTTTAAGTCATCAGCACTAATGGCACTCATTCAAGAACCATTTCACTCCCAAGCCTACAAAGTTTAGATAGTGACTCATCAAGTTCCTGTGATCAGCTATTCAGAATCTCCAACTACTGAATCATAGAATTCACCATCTTTCAGCAGATGGAATTAGCAGCTCTTATTATCCTTTTTCACCAAACTACACTTCTAACTTAGCCTTTGTTAATGAGCATGCTAACTTCTTCTAACTCTATGAAGAATTTCTTAAATGCATTCATCCAGATGATCTTAAAAAACTGGACATTAACTATCAAATAGTCATGATCTCTTTTAGGGCTAAACAGTTCTAGTAGAGAAGCGGAAGAAAGTTTCCCAGGCAAAGAAGATCAGGATTTGGATTTGACAAAAGCAAGGTAAAGTGTTTCAATTGCAATCAGGTAGGACACTTTACAAAGGAATGCAAAGCAACCAAATCAAATCCTTCTCGCTCAAGCTCACCAAACTTCAAACTCTACAACCTACCAAAGCCCTTATAGTTTTATCAATCAAAGACATATAACAGCTGTAGCTTCAGGAGAAGAGTTGATATACTGGAGCTTTCAAGTAGAAGAGATAACTCCCATCAACAATGCGTTGATGGTGGGCAACTCAACTTCATCGCCTCAGGTAACTTTTGAATCATGTTATATACTAAGTTGATGAACAAGAAATATTTTTTCAAGATACTTGAATATATTACTTCTCAACTCAGTGTTTACAAGGCTCTTACAAAGCATGCATAATGAGTTAAATTAAGAAACTATATAAACTGCTATCTACAGCCGGTTATACTTAGAAATCTAGCTGGAACTTACATCTAAACAAATACTACATTGCTAGACATAAAGTATCTAAGATAAAATACTATCCTAGATTAGGTAATCATGATAGGTTTATGACTTACCTTTTACTACCTACTAAAGTTGGTAACTGTACTAACTCATAAAGGTGACAATGGAATAAAGTATGATCAACTACATGGGTGTGGGAAAACATCATGCAGTATATCAGACTTGTCAGTCAGATCATACTTATGTCCACTGGTCCATAGTTAGTTCTTCCCAAGGTAAAATGGCTTCGGAAGAAAATGGCTTCGGAAGAATAAAGTCTTCCGAAACCATTTATACTTCAGAAGAGATAATGTAAGGCCCCTGATCCCAGGAAACCTCACAGTTGATCATTCACTGCAAGAACATTCCCTTGATTCGATTGTTTTCTAAGAAGGTTGAGCCGAGTATTTGAAACATTCATTTAAATAAACATTGCAGAGGAAAAGTATATTAAGTTTCAATTCATTACGACATAATTAAAATAAAATATTAACATTTGTCTTAAGTACATCAAACAAATTTTAAAAGGAGTATTTAACAATCTTTTGAATCAGGGATGCCAGTCTTCGGTTTCCAAGAAGCCCCTGATAGCGGGGTCCTAGGGGCAGCAACCCCTAGTGGGGTCCAAGGGGCAACACCCCTCGCTGAGGCCGTGCTCAAATATTTACCTTGAAAATCATAGGTTTACTATGCATATTAGCCCCAAAACATAGAAAAACTTATAAATAAGGGGATCTAGAACTCACCTGGTCAAAGTAAATGGTTTCTCGTCTAAGTTTTCTAGGCTAGATTCGCACTACACAGCCTACACATAAGTTAACACTCAAATAGGTCATTTCTATGCAATTTCGCTGCCAGTTTCGCTGGCAGTTTCACTGACAGTTTTGCTATGCAGTTTCGCTACCAGTTGCGCCTAACTTTCATTGGAATTTTCCTAGGTTCGCAAGATCTACGGGTCAACCTGGGCACTAGAGAAATTACTAGCGAAACTGTAGTTTCACTGGGAATTCTCTTAGTTTCGTTGGAAGAGCCCACAGTTTTGCTGATCGGGCTCACAGTTTCGCCGGACGTATAAAAATGACGAACCAGACCGTTTGTAACCCAAAATCTTAACTTTTTACATCCAAATCCTTGGTTTATCATCCATGAAACTATATCTAACCTTTTTACATGTTTTTATATGTAAAAAATGTGACCTTTATGTGATTCTTTGAAACTTTTGAACCCAAAACCCTAGAAATTCGGATCTGTTCTATAGAGGCGTTTAAAGGACGATTCTTACCTTGATTTATTACTCCTTTCCTGTGGTTTAAAGCTCAAACTCGCAGATCTTTAATCCGTTCAACAATGGAATACCAAATCTTGAGTTTTCTTCATATTCTCTCTCTACTTTCTCTCTCTACTTTCTCTCTCTAATTTCTCTCTCTAATTTCTCTCTCTACTTTCTCTCTCTAGAAATTGGGGGCTAGGGTTCCAAATGAGGAGGGTGGAGGCTGATCATGCATGTTTAAGGGCTTATTATAGGCCCTTAAACCCATCAAAACTTATCCCATTAGGGTTAATTTAGTCCATAACCCACCTTTCTTCCTTATTTATATTAATTAACCCTTAACAAAACCCATTATCATTAAATGGCTTGCTTCAGAAATTTTGGGGCGTTACAGATAATGTCTTCCGAGACTTCAGCAAGTCTTCATGACCTTTTTCCTTCGGAAGGTTTTGTCTTGAATCTTCTAAGTGTTTTACTTCGTAAGGAGATCTACTTAGTCTCGAAAGACTTATTTCTCTTTTCGGAAGTTCTTCATCCTTAAGAATCAAAAGATCTTTAACTTTGCTTCGGAAGTACATCTTTGTCTTTGGAAGCCTTTGCTCAGTTGTATGCAAAAATTTATAAGTGTAGTTTTGGTTGCACCAGCCTCATTTGATCCAACACTCTTGGATAGATTGAAATCAACATAATGTGACTTAGCAATAGCTAAAACATATGCTGATAAATACAATATTAACACTGAAAAGCTTGAATAATTGCTTGCCTTTACTGAAAACTCCTAAAAGTTTTATAAAACCAAGAGAGGATTTGGGTACAGTGTTGTAGAATCACGAGTCATCTACACACCAAGATATACTCCTAAGTGTAACTTGGAGGTAAAGGAGCAAGTATCGGCTAATCCAATCTGTACAAAACCAGTTGTTGAAAAAGCTAAAGTAGTGAAGAAGGAGTAAAATATGGAAGAAGTTAAAGTGAAAGAAGAAGGAAGAGAGAAGAAGGAAAAGGGGTTAAAGAGAAGGAAGAGAAGAAAAGAAGAGAAGAAGTCCAGAGAAAGACAAAGAAGAAAATGATTTAGAAGGTGAAGTTTGTTAAAGAAAACTTATTTGCTTAAATCAACTGTTGCAACAAGAAGAAACCTAACAGAAACTGATGTGCGGCAACCTCAAATCATTCAAAAGAGAGCCCACAATCATAAATTTAATAGTCTAATCTTGAAGCTGTGAAGACCCATAACAAGCGAATCCAATGTAAGAAAAATTATATTAGCACACATATCGACTATAAGCTTAACAAGAATATGTGTGGAAAGATGAAAAAATGTGAGAAAAATCAGCAGATGAAGTCTTTAAGTAAGAAGGGGATACCTGAAGATTTGATTGATCATGAGCTGATAAAGAAACGGAAGAGAGAGAAGATGAAGAAGGAGTTAAAGGAACTTAAGAAGAAGATTGAGTCCGCCAAGGAGCAGATCAAGTTATATGCTTACTGTGTGTGGAAAATAATCATTTTACAAAAGATTGTAAATATAATCCCTTGGATTAGTCTATTCACCAATCAATAGAGCAAGATCCTCAAAAAGGCCTGTAGTTACTGATCAACCATCTAAAAGAAGAGATAGTACTCATAGAGTTGTTCGAAAACAAAACAACTCAAGTGTTGACCTTAAGAAAATTTTAGCACCTTTAAGGAATTAGCCGAATAATTCAGCAGCTACAAAACCAAAGAAGAAGACTCCTAAGAAAGCCTTACCATCTACTAAAGCTTCCAAAGGTCATCAAAGAAAAGATGATGTCAAAGCGTCTAGCAAATACAAAGCCAAAAGAAAACCTGGAGACTAAATACATCTACCGATCTTGGTAAGACTCTAGATGAACCAAAACTTAAAATCCAGCCTTCAGCACTTCAAATTGAAAAACAATTACTGAAATCTAGAAGACCTTCATCACTAACAAAATTATTCATGTGCAGGGACATCCGCAGACCAAAGACAACTTATGGATTGTGGATAGCGGATGCTGTCAACACATGACAGGTAACAGATCATGCGTGTTGAATCTTGAACCATATCATGGTGGATCTGTTGCCCTTGGAAGTGATGCAAGAGGAGGATACATTATTGATAGAGGGACGAAAGGTAAGCTTTGGTAAGATAAATTATATGAATGAGTTGAACTATAATCTACTGAGTGTATCTTAGTTGTGTGATAAAAAACACAACACGCTCTTCATAAAGCATGAATGTATTCGTCCATCTTTTAGTTATGTTATACCTAATGATTAAATACTTTTAAGAGCTCCTACAAGAGACAATATGTGCATGCTCAATATGCAGAATGCATCACCTTCAGGAAATATATCATGCTTTATTTCAAAAGCTTGAACTAATGAATCCTCCTTTTGACACATAAGACTAGAACATGTAAATCTCAAAAACATTAAACTAGTTCGAAATAGGTTAGTCATAGGACTACCAAACAAAGAGTTAGCATGTGCTGACCACTGTGTTGCTTGTTAAAAAGGAAAGAAACATAGAGCTTCTCATAATTCCAAAGAGTTGAATTTTATCATAACTCCTTTATATCTGTTACACATGGACTTATTTATTCCAACAGGTGTAAAGAGTTTGGAAAGAAAATCACATTGCTTGGTAATAATAGAGGATTTTACAAGATTCGCTTAGTTTTTTTAGAAACTAAGGATGAAACTGTTGAAATAATAAAATTATTTGTTTTTAAAATTCAGAACCATATATATCAAAAGTTTAAAATTATCAAGTGTGATCAGTGTACAGTATTTAAAAACCATACTCTTGATTCTTTTTTAAATAGAAAGGTATTGCCAGATAATATAGTACTTCTAGAACTACTCAGTAAAATGGAGTTGCTAAGAGGAGAAATAGAATACTTATTGAGGCTGCAAGTACCATGTTGTCTAACTACAAACTTCCTTTAATATTTTTGGCAGAATCAGTTAGCACTGCATGCTATGTTCAGAATAGAGTGTTAATAGTCAAAAGACATAGGAAAACCTCTTATGAATTATGGCATAAGAGAAGACCATTCATAGGGTTCTTAAGACATTTAAGATGTCCATACACTTTCCTAAATACCAAAGATCACTTATCTATATTTACTAAAAAATCAGTAGATTGGTTCTTTGTAGGACTCATCATAAGCTAGGGTTACAGAGTGTACAATAAAGTTGACAACATCATTAAAGAATCTGAAAATGCTATATTTAATGAATATTCCTCAAATACTGTAGGAAGTACACCAAGTTGAATGTTTCATCTAAATGTATTCATAAATGCTTTTAACCAATTACTTGAGAATGTTTCAGGAGACTCACTTGAAAGATCAGCAGACCCATAAATCCCAAGCACATTAGATCAACTATTGATCCCACTCAGCCATAATCAGTAGATATGCTTTTAAGTAGCATAAATGTTATAAATCAACAATCACATGATTATTAGATTAGGAGTTTAATGAGGATAGTGTGTTAGGTAATCTCTTGACAAGGAAACAAACGTGGCAAATGCTGAAGAATGAGTTAATTCGGCAGTTGATCCGATCATTGCCACTGGTCCATCTATTGAACTTTCTGAAAACAAACTTTTCCAACTAGGATTTATCTCAACAACTACAAGTGATCCCTAGACTAAACTTTTATAACGAGCATCCAGTTGAGAATGTCATTGGCGATATTGATGTAGGTGTTAAAACAAGAAGCAAAGCTCATGAGACAAACATATGTTTAGTCTCGTGCTTCTTGTCTCAAGTGGAACCAAAGAAAATGGATGTGGCAATAAGAGAAAACACCTGGGTAGAAGATATACAAAAGGAGTTTATTAATTTTGAAAGACAAAAATTTTGGAAACTATATGCATCTCCTAAGTGGAAGAATGTAATAGGAACCAAATAGGTTTTTAGAAAGAAGAAGGTTGGCAAGGGGTATTGTTATCAAGAATAAAGAAATACTTGTGCTACAAGGATACACACAAGAAAATGGGATAAATTTTGATGAAGTTTCTGCTCTAGTAGCAAGACTAAGGCAATTAGAAATTTTCTAGCCTTTGCTGCCTCAAGAGACTTTAAGGTGTTTCAGATGTATGTCAAGAGTGCATTTCTCATAATGAGATAGATAATGAAGTATATATTTGTAACCGTCTGGTTTTGAAGAACCAAAGTATCCAGATTATGTATGAAAACTTAAGAAAACTCTTTATGGGCTTTATCAAGCTCTAAGGAAATGGCATGAGACACTCTCTATCGACAAAACTCTCTTCATAATGAAAGTTCAAATGAATATCATGTTAGTGAAAGTGTATGTGGATAGCATTATATTTGGTTTTACAAATGATAGATTATGTAAAGACTTTGAGAATCATATGAAGTCAAAGTTTGAGATGAGTTTAACGGGAAAACTTTCCTTCTTCTTAGGATTACAAGTGAAACAAGCACTTGATGGTTTCTTTTTAAATCAATCTAAGTACATTCAAGACATCTTATTAAGATTTCAAGCTACTGATTCTAAAGTTTTTAAAACCCTAATTTCTAGGACATGAACATTAACTCCTGATCTTGTGGGGGACGAAGTTGATTGGCAGTAGTATAGAGCCATCATTAGATCTCTCACGTATCTCACAGCTAGCAAACCAGATATTATGTTTACCACTTGTCTTTGCTCAAGGTTCCAAGTTGTTTTAAAAGTGTAACACATGATAGCTTTTAAGAGAATTTTGAAGTATCTTAAAGGGGAACCTAAGTTGGGATTATGGTACCCTAAAAGTACTAACTTCAATCTCTATAGGTATACGGATAGTGAGTATGGAGGATGCAACATAAAAAAAAATCCACCTCAAGAGGATGTAAGTAGCAAACATGTGTGTCTACATCAATTGTTGAAGCAGAGTACATTGCTGCCTCTAGGTGTTGTGCTCAGGTGCTGTGCATTCAAACTAAACTTAGAGATTATGGAGTAACCTTCATGAACACTCCCATTCATGTTGACAACAATTGGAGTAACCTTCATGAACACTCCTATTCACGTTGACAACAATAATTCTATGTCAATCACCAATAATTCAATCCAATACCCAAAGACAAAACACATTGATATTAGGTATCTTTTTATTCAAGATTATGTTGAAAAGAAGGTTATTAAATTAGTCAAAGTTCATACAAATGACAATATGCAGATCCTTTCATAAATGCATTTGATGAAACAAGGTTTAAAATCTTATGTAGTCTATTGGGATGAAGAATTTTGAATAATTTATAATATTTCAATATTAAATACAACATAAGTTGATAAAAAATTATGAAAAATTTATTTTCATGATGACAAATCTATGCATCTGTTGAATTTTATGGTTTGGTAGGTAAGAGTACTTTGGCACTTGTCTTACCAAGATCTGGTAGGACCAACTTTTATCATAGTTACGATGGTAAAATTTTAAAAATATTACTATTATATATCATCCTTGAACTGTAAATGGACTTCTCTTCCCACCATTTTCATTATCTAACTTCATTTGTTACCCATAAAACCTTCATCTTCATCTATCCAAAACCATACTCCAGCTCAAAATCTTTCCTAATGGTCGCTCAAAAACTAGAATCCTGACCAAATCACAATATTGTTGCTTTATTTGAACCTATTGGTGATTCAGTAAATGACCTTGGCTTAACATTCTTCATAATAGCAACTATGCTTTTGCATTTCGGTCGACCTAGTTATTTGTGCTCCATACATTCGGCAATTATTGAACACATGTTTTATTCAAAGACAACATGAAAGCAAAGTCCTAACCACTGATGTACACGGACTAAAGATCACCATCTCGTGTGCCAAGATTCATCACCATCTCAGATTACATGATGCAAATAGAGAATCTTCTTTCTCACAAGAAGTGGTAAGTGCCACTTTCGAAGAGATGGGATATGAAGGACCTTTTCTGACTTTCAACTACTCTAAATAAATGGTATATCATAACTGGAGAACAATTTTTGATATCTTTTACACTGTTAGTCAAACAAATCTGGCAGATTGGATCAAGTTCCATTGGATTTAGTAGGGGCTATCCATGGACTTGTGAAACAATAGAGTTACACTTTTCAAACTTTATATTTCAAAATCTCTATAAAAATAGAACTATTGGTATTAAATTCAAGTTTTACATGTACCCAAGATTTATTCAACTGATCTTAAATGAGAAATTGGGTAATTCGCTAAAACTTAAAGAGATATGCATGAGTTAGGAACTTTAAACAAATCTATTTTTACAAAGTCAAGGCTATTCTAAAATCATTTTCGAGCAAAGTAACTAATCTATTTGTCCATATGCTGGAGGTCACTGAGCCTTAGGGTGGCAGCATGGCTATACCCTTTACTGCTGATCCCATACCCTCCATATCAAAGCCCAAAATGATTAAAAAGAAGCGAACCCCTGCATCACCTGTTTTGAAGATGCATGCTCATATATCTCCTCCACCAAAGATAGCAGGGTTGGACACTCAAGTCAAAACTAAGAAAAGGTGTCAGCCCCACCAAAACTAAGCTCTAAGAAAAAGGTCTCTCTTGCTTCTTCTGAGCAAACCTACACAAAGCGTCTAGCCATCGATTAGAGTCTAATATTCTATTAAGCAACCAAAAAGGGATACCCACATAACTAAGACACCTTCTGAAGAAAAAGTCTTATTAGGAACTGGTTAACATCGCAAGCCATTAGACTTATCATTCAGACTCCCATTCATATGTCTCCTACCCATGATGAGGATATCCATACTATCATTTAGCATGACCTACTATCTCCCCCTTCCTATATTTAACAAATAGTAGAGACTTATTTGTATGTAGAAACATCTGATCCATATCCTTTATCTAAAGAGATTGACCTTAGGGGATAAAGCGTCAATATGGAAGAGACTGTCTTTATTTTTGATCCATCAATTGATTAGCAAGATAGAAATAACATCAATTGGACCTCAACAATGACAACTAGTTTTAAGGATGTCTCTATGGATTTATTCTTTACGGCGGGGGA
>BJCN01003098.1:0-12008 GCA_018326445.1 Flaveria brownii | reverse complement strand
GGCTCTTCTCACTCATCGAGCCAAGAAATTCTACAAGAGGACAGGGAGGAAGTTTCCCAGCAATGTGTCCAGTGGAAAGTTTGGGCTGGACAAAAGCCAAGTGAAGTGTTACAACTGTAACCAAATAGGACATTTTGCTAGGGAGTGCAAGACACCCAGGACTAATGGTGACCAAGCACAACCCAAGCCAAACCACACTGAGGGAGCTCTACACACTGAGAAGCCCAAGCCATAAGCTACATTTGATGTTGAAGAAAGAGGCTTTTATTGGAGCTTTTAGGTTGAAGATGTATCCCCAAACCAAGCTGATGGCAGATTATGATGAAGCCAAGGTATTGGAACATCTTTGTACCCCAGAATGCATTGTTAAAGTAAATAGATATATGTCCTATAACTTAGAGATGAGATATGATCTTGAGTCCTTGAACATCTTAAAATCTGATTTCAAAAGAGCCGAGGAAATAGAAGACTTAAAGAAAACCATTTCAACTCACAAACATGATTATACCAACTACGGGACTCAAATTAAGGATCTCATCACTAAGTTAATTGAGTGCCAAGCTAAGCTTGTGATCAGCAAAGCTAAGGTAGAGAAACATGTTCTTGAAGAAGAGACCTTCAAGAACATAATATTCTCATCCGTACATGCCAAAGTGTGTTATCAAAAGAAACAGGGAATAGTATCTAGTGAGATACTCCTCCACATACTCTATTGTCTGTAAGATCTCTTAGGTGTGGAACTGGTCAAGATGAGCTTCCATCCATAGACCCCTGTGATGAAGAAGATGAAGAGGAGATAGTGAAGGATAGATTTGAGAAGAGTGAAGAAGATCATCCTAACAATGGTCATTATTCTCCTAAGGAGAGGAAGAAGCCAGGAATGACAGAGTCAAAAAGTAAGAACTTGATCCGAGCAGCCAAAAGGAGATCAAAGAAAGCCCAAGAGATTAAGGCCACTTTAAAATCTTAATAGAAACAAGTGTTTATATATGTAGGGTTTGAATTGGTGAAGAATGTGGATTCAACCATGAATTCTAGTACCAAGAATTCAAGTTTATATCCAACTCATTCCTGTGAAGGTATAAAGGCTGATCAGATGTGTACCATTGCTACACAACATGAACCATCTACCTCCAAAAGCAAGACTCACCCTATGAAGCTTGTTACAACATCTGAAAAGATGGGGATGGAGATGAAAAGTGATCAAACTCAGTCCTTCATACACAAGAAGACTCTCAGAAAAAAACAAATGGATTGCATTATGTGTGGCAGTACTTCTCATCTTGCTAAGGGTTGCATCTACAATTCCAAAAGTATTGTCAATATAAACAAGAAGAAGAGTTCTAAGAGGAGAAAGAAGAATAAAGCTTCAGGAGAAAATTATTTTCTTTTGGAAGCTCCAAAATAGGAATTAAACAAGTGAAAACTTGCCTTCAGAATATTTTTGACCTTAGAAGAAAGGAAACTTCAGAAGCACTGAAACTTGCTGTAGTGAAAGCAAGATCTTCTGAAAGGGCCAGTCTCTAAAACTTCCAAAGTTGTCAAAAATCCAAAGTATTGAAGGTCAAGTCTATTTTTCCAAAGATGGTGTGGAAGTTAAAGGAAAACCAAGTGACTGAAAGTTCTTCATCAACAACAACAAATAATCCTCAAAGTCTTAACATAGGATCAATTATTTTTGCATTGTCTTCAATTAATGTTTACAAGCCCAAGACCAATGAGGCTTAGGTTTCCAAATGTAACCAACTTTCTTCTTTTTATGCAGGAACAACTGAAGACCAAAAAAAATGTATGGAATGTAAATAATGGTTGTTCCAGGCACATGACAGGCAATGGTTCTTTGCTTCAAGATTTTGAGAAAATTAATGGAGGGCTAGTTGCTTTTAGGGGATATGCAGTAGGTTACATTACAGGAAGGGGCAGGGTCACAAATGGTAAGCTCAGCATTGAAAAGGTAAACTTTGTTAAGGAACTTAGATACAATTTACTGAGTGTATTCTAATTTTATGACTAGAGACATAACATGCTTTTTACAGAGCATGAGTGCAGTGTTCTTAAGCCCAGGGTGGTTATTCCTTAAGAGTATATTCTGCTTAGAGTAGCTAAAAAAGGGAACATATACAAGATGGATTTGTAGGAAACATCTCCTTCAGGAAAACTTTCTTGCTTTCTATCTAAAGTAAATAGTGATGAGTCTTTCCTTTGGTATAAAAGAATATGCCATGTAAACTTTAAGAATATGAATAAGTTAATTAATAATGATTTGGTAACTAGAATGCCAAAAAAAGAGTTTACAAATGATGATCAATGTGTTGCATGCCTGAAAGGGAAACAACACTTGGTATCTCACAAGCTAAAGAAAAAGAACTCCATCACTACTCCCCTACACTTATTACACATGGATATCTTTGGCCCTACCAATGTAATGAGTCTAGGAAGGACCTCATATTGTTTAGTGATCATAGATAATTTCACAAGATTCACTTGGGTATTCTTCCTTCAAACTAAGGATGAGACTCCTGAGATCTTGAAGAACCTCATTCTGAAAATTGAGAATCAACATGATCATAATGTCAAGATCATACGATGTAATCTAAGAACTGAATTTAAGAACCAAATGCTTGACACATTTTATGATGAAAATGGTACTACAAGACAATATAGTGCTCCCATGACTCCTCAGCAAAACGGTGTTGCTGAAAGGAGAAACAGGAAAATTATTAAAGCTGCAAGAACCATGTTGTCTAACTCTAAACTGTCCATTACCTTCTGGGCAGAGGCAGTTAACACTGCCTGCTATGTGCAGAACAAAGTTTTAATAGTTAAGACTCATGGCAGGACTCCTTATGAACTGTGGCATAAAAGGAAACCTTCCATTGGTTTTCTCAGATCATTTGGATGTCCTTGACTATCTTGAGTACCAAAGATGAGGTAGCCAAGTGTGCTGAGAAATCAAATGATGGATACTTTATTGGATACTCTTCCCAAGCTAAGGCTTATAGAGTATACAATCTCAAAACTAGAATAGTTGAAGAATCAGCCAATGTGATCTTCAATGAGCACACTTCCTATGTGAAAGGTTCTGGTCGTGACTGGCTATTTGATCTTGATTTAGTTACTAGCTGTTTTAACAAATCTTGTAAGAATGTTTCAGGATCTACAAATAGTTTAGCAATAGGAGATCCTGACCCCAGATTTAAGCTGAGAAACCCAACAAGACTACTACTTCAGCTCCAATGGTAACTAACCCTGCAGATGGAGTTCCTATCAGCACAACCATGACAAATTCAGCTGATACATCTGAGGTGCCTATAAATTCTAGCTTAGAGGCACAAAACTCAAATAAAGGAGCTTCAAATGTAGGAGGAAATGGTAGTGGTGATGGTGATCAAGAATTTCCTGATGCTGATAACCAGTCCATTGAAGACAACATCAATGATGCCACACATTCATTGGACCAAGCTTCTCTTGATAAGTGTGCTATGTGGTAGGAGATACTTCAGTACCAGATCTAAACTACACAAATTTAGTTTGTCCAATCAACTTGTTATGATCCCTCAACTTAGGATCCACAAGTCATATCCTACCACGAACATCATTGGAGATGTTTATCAAGGGGTGAAAACAAGAGGACAAACCCATGATAAAAATGTGTGTCTATATTCTTGCTTCTTATCCCAGATAGAGCTAAAGAAGTTAATGAGGCTTTGAAGGATGGGAGTTGGCTTAAAGCAATGCAAAAGTAGCTGCTTCAATTCAAGAGACAAAAGGTTTGGAACCTATGTCCTCTTCCTCAAGGGAAGACTATAATAGGAACTAAGTCGGTGTTTAGGAATAAGAAGGATGATAGAGGAATTGTCATCAAGAATAAGGCAAGACTAGTTATGTACAAGGGTACACACGAGAAGAAGGAATTGACTACACTGATGTCTTTGCTCCTATAGCGAGACTTGAAACTGTTAGGATCTTCTTGGCTTTTGCTGCATCCAAGGATTTCAAGGTCTACTAACTTGATGTCAAGTGTGCTTTCTTATATGAGGTGATTGATGAAGAGGTGTGTGTCAAACAACCACCAAGCTTTGTAGACCCAAATCATCTTGATTATATCTGCAAGCTTGATAAAGCTCTCTGTGGGCTGCACCAAGTTCCAAAGAAATGGTATGAGACACTATCTCAGTATCTCTGTCAGCATGGCTACAAGAGAGGTACTATAGATGGAACTCTCTTCATTAAAGAAATAGGAAATGACTTAATGCTGGTTCAAGTATATGTAGATGACATTATCTTTAGGTAAACTAATCAAACGCTCTGTAAAGACTTTTAGGGGCTGATTAAGAATAGATTTGAAATGAGTGCCATAGAGGAAATCAATTTCTTTCTAGGAATTCAAGTGAAGCAAGTTGACAATGCGCATTTTCATAAGTTAGTCAAAGTATGTACAAGACATACTTACAAGATTCAGCATAACTGATTGTAAGGTTGCAAAGACATCCATAGCCAGAAACCACTTCCTTGGACCTGATCTTAAGGGGAGTATGTAGATGAACATCTTTACATGGTGATGATTGGATCTCTCATGTATCTTACAGCCACAGTCCTGATATCATGTTTGCTACATGCATCTGTGCAAGATATCAAGAAAATCCCAAGATGTCACACCTAGTTGCTGTCAAAAGGATTCTTCAAAACCCGGAGGTTACTTCACATACACATCATCATTGATTGGACCATACAAGAACGCACCTTTAACGTCCATTTGATACACTTTGAATTTTATGAATGATGCATAATCCAGAAAGACAAGAATTGATTCAAGTCTTGCAACTGGAGCAAATACTTCATCATAATCAACACCTTCTTCTTAAGTGTATCCTTGTGCAACAAGTCAAGCTTTATTTCTAATAACTATACCTCGATCATTTGTTTTGTTTCTGAACAACCATTTTATGCCTATGACATTTTCTCCTTCAGGTAAATCCATAAGATTCCACACTTCTTGTTTGCGGAATTGCAATAATTCTTCTAGTATAGCTTCAATCCAACCATTGTCCTTTAACATTTCGATAATGTTTTTAGGAACAATTTGAGAAAGAAACATAAGTATAAGCAAAGATTTGCTTGTTCTGATTTACTCCTCGCAGTTCTCTCATTCAAAGGACTAATAATCTGAGATGTTGGATAGTTCTTGTGAATACGAGATGTTGGAATCTCATTCCCTTGAACATGAACATCTAGATTTGTTTGATTCAAGTTGGAAAGCTGATACAATAGGCTTGAAGAATGTGTATTGAAATTTGGAACTGGAGTTGGTGAGTTAATAAAGTAATCAAGATTACCAGAATCAACTACACCACCAGAAATAGATGATGTTCTAGACTCAGGTTGTACAACTTCAGTACCATCATTAGGAATAGGTTATAAAACATCTTAATCTTCTAAAACTGAATGATCTGCATCTTGATGAGATTGATCATTTTTATTGAATCGAATTGTTGAATCTTTGACAAAAGAGAAAAATGGATAATCTGGGCTTGAGACATCTACATCGTCAGAATCTAAATCATCGCTAAATAAACCAAGATCTCCTTGAGGTTTCTTCTTACCTGTAGAATCAGGCAATTGAGATTGATTAAACAAGTTAGATTGAAAAGAGTTTGACAATGAATCTAAATCAAATAACCATGCTGGACCATTTGAAACTGATGGAAATGAATTTTCCAGGAATTTAACGTTCAATGTTTCAAGTATAACGTTTGTCCTAGAGTTATAAACGCAATAGGCTTTTAAAACAGACAAATATAGAATGAAAAATACACTATCAGATTTTGCATCAAATTTTCCTAGACGATTACTTGAGTTAAAAATCATAATTGGACAACCAAAAGATTTAGGAAAATCTATGTTTGGTTTCCTGCCAAATATCAACTCATAAGGAGTTTTCAGTTTGTCTTTCACAATCAAAGTACGATTCTAAACGAAACATATAGTCGATATGGTTTCATCCTAGAAAGTGATAGGAATTTTTGCATCTGCTATCATGGATCGTGCAGCCTCAATCAAAGTTCTGTTCTTCCTTTCAGTAACTCCATTTTGTTGTGGAGTTCTAGGAGCACTGAACTGATGAGCAATTCCTTTTTCTGCACAGAACGTGTCAATATTAGAATTTTTGAATTCCGTACCATTATCACTCTTTATTATTTTCACTTTTTGATTTATTGATTTTCAACTTTTATGATGAATTCTTTTAATAATTCAGCCATTCTAGATTTAGCATTCAAAAAGAAAACCCATGAAAATCTTGTAAAGTCATCAATGATAAGTAAACAATATGATTTTCTTCCAATACACTTGATGTTTGTTGGTCCAAAAAGGTCCATATGTAACATTTGAAGTGGTTTGGAATTTCAGTTTATCTGCTTGGAGTTATAAGATGCATTGTGTTGCTTCCCCTTTAAACATGCTGAGCAGTGATCAGTAGTAGCAAACTACTTTGATTGAAGACCAAAAACATGATTTCCTGCTACAAGCTTGATCATATGATTGAAGTTGGAATGCCCGATACATCTATGCCAAAGCTGAATTTCATCATTCGAAGATTTAGCAATGAGGCAAGTTGTTTCTTTAGATGGATAAACTTGAGGCTTATCCAGTTTGTATACATCTTAATCCCTAATAGCTTTAACAATCACCCAGTCTTCACTAATTTGAAAACCTGGCTTGAAAACATAACAAAAAGAATCATCAAACAAAACAGAATAGGATTTATCACAAATTTGTTAAACACTAAGCAAATTAAAATTCAACTGTGAGCAATAGTTGACATTATCAAAGCTTATAATCTCGTTGGATACTGTTCCCTCTCCTGTGATTTTTCCTCCTACATCACCACCAAAAGCAACATGTTTACCACCTTTTAACTTAAAGTCTTGTAGTAAGGCATGATTACTCGTCATGTGCCGGCTACACCCGCTATCCACATACCATGTGTTGATAGGCATTCTCGGGCGTACCTGCATAACTAAGAAATTAAGTTGAGTTATCTACCCAAGCCGAGATGGTCTTGGGTTTTCCAAATTTATCGATGATGGTAAATTGCTTAAAATGGATTTTATTCACATCAGGCTTATTTTTAATGAACTTACCAATTCTGTTATGCATAATTTTTTTAACATTTTTAAAAGAATTCATATCATTTGAATGACCAACTTTTAGAAAATGTTTATTTTCAACATTTTTATTATACATTCTCACAGACCTTGGAATGGAATGATCTTGAACGTATTGTTTTGATCTTACAGAATCATTTCTCTTGAAATGAAATGATCTTGAACGTATTGTTTTGATCTTATAGAACCATTTCTCTTAAAAGATCTCAAACCTAAGGAAGGTTGGTTAGTTAATATTTGAAGCCCAATAGTTTGATTTCTTCAAAACTGAGGATTAACATAACCTTTGCTCAATTGAGTATTGGCAAATCCTGTCCTTGGTGAACTCTTTCTAAAGTAACAATTTTCTGTATTGTGAGTTCTTTCATCACAGAAGGTACAGTATTTGTTAAAATAACAATCTGCTATTGAGTGATATCTCATGTCACATATGTGACAGTATTTGTTGATAAAGCATTCAGCAGTGTTATGATTGTACATCTCATAGATTTCATAGTACTTCTGTGGTGTTTTAAACAACTGTTTGTTAGCTTTTGATGTTGATGTAATGTATGATACTTGTTTAGACTGAGGCGACAAATTTTAACTTGTTGTTTTTGGTTGGACAAATTTTGTTTTTGATTTGGCAGTTTGTTCTTTGTCATATTAATTTTTGACTTTTGTACATGAACTTCACTCTTGGATTCCTTAGAAACAAATCTTTTAACGACAGCAGAAGACTTTGAATCTGAACCTGTTTTCCGATCATGTTTAACATACCGCGGACACAAATTTAATTGGTTTGAATTTTGTTGCTTGATTTGTCTGAATTTCTTGACTTTTAATTTGATCAGGTTTAGCTTTTGTCAATTTTTTCCGTCTTCTTTGGTTCCTTGATTTTGAAGAACTTGATTTTATTTGAGATTGAACATCTTCAGGTGAAGATTCTTTTTATTTTCTTTGTTTTTTAGATCATAAGAGTTTGAATCCTCTGATGTTCCTTCTTCTCTTTTTGCTTTATCTTTGTTTTTGATCATCACTTCTTCAATCATAAATCCTTTTTGAACAAAAATTTTCTAACTTTTCTATTTTGGTTCATATGATTTAACTTTTATTGGATGAACACTTTTGATCTTTTCATCATCTTTTTCTTCAAATATTTCTACATTAGTTTTCTCTTCTTCACTATTAGAAATCTTGATTTTGTTTGGTAAGCTTTAAGTTTAGCCTTATTTTCAGGAGAGTGATCATGCGTATTAAAGTTCTCTGGTAAGGTGTTAGTTATAAATTCAGGCATTGCTTTTTGTGTGAAACCTAAGCCAGCTTTTTGCTTATCCTTTTGTTCATTTACCAGTTATTGCATAATTGTTTTGGAACTTTTCACTTTAGCATGATCAACTTGAGTAGCAGCATATGCTATTTTCTCCTATTCCAAATTCTTGGCCATTTCTTCAAGTTGTTTGGAAACAATTTCTAATTCTTTCAAAGTTTTGTTCCAAGATGTTTGTAGAGAAATGATCTTCCCATCTGATATTTTATGGTAAGATTTTAGTTTATTGTGCATTAATTCCTCTTGCTTAAGCTTTTCACAGATTTTGTATAAATAAGTTCGATAGTATTCGACATGTTCAAAGCAAGATTTGGTGCATAGTTTTTCTCTTACTTCAGCTGCTATTTTAGGATATTTAGGTGAAGAAGTTTCAGAGTTAGAGGATGAAGTTTCAACCTTTGGTTGATCTGAATGTGCCATTAAAGCAACATTATCTGAATCCTCTTTAGGATCAGATTTATCACTCTAGTCATATTCTTCTTCTTCATTCTCAATATTACCTTCAACTTTAGGATCACAATCCTATGACCAATCTTCTCCTTGAACTTATGCAATAAGAGATAAAATAGAGGTTAGATCATTAGTAAATTTCTCTGCATAAGCACTCCAGTCATATCCGTCCTTAATGCTGATAACTAGAGCTTACTTTGGCTCATCAGATGACTTAGATTTATCTTTAAGCTCAGGCATTGGAAGACTTTGATATGGCTTTTGTAATGTCTTCTGAGATGATTGTTGAAACCTCTGATTGCTTGAACTAGCTTGGCCATTTCGTCTGTTCTTTCTGGAAGCTTTGCATTCCCGTGAGAAATGTCCATAACTATTACAGTTGAAACACCTCGACTTAGACTTGTCAAATACAACAGTCTTATTAGCATTTGGCTTGTATTTCCTGTTGACATAAGAGTGTTTCTGAGTCCTGTATGCAATCATCACCATCTGCCAGTTCAGATCCATTTCCTCCACATCTTCTAGATCCATCTAAATAAGTCCTGCAAAACAAGATCTAATTGTGTTAAATGACTACCCTGATAAGCTTGAAAGCTAGCCATGAAAGCAGTAAAGGCAGTTTTAGACTCTTCATCCTCTAATAGGATGTTTATAACATCTTTAACTTTGCTAGATTGAGCAGAGTTAACAGATAGAGTCTCAGTTTGAGATTTAGAACTTTAAGAATTAGTAGGAGACTGAGGTTGAGATTGAGTTGCATAAGCAGGAGCACTTGTAAATGAAGAGTCGGTAATGAACCCTGCTCCAACAAACAAATCTCCTTCTTCTTCAGGTGAATTTTCATTCTTTGCCATAAATACATTCTCAACAATATTAGCAGGAGATGCAACAAATGGTACTGAGACATTGATGCTGTTCTGTCATTGTTCCTTGAACTTTCATCAATCTCAACTGACTCAATCTTGGCAATCAACAGATCAAGATCCGTAGGAAATTTCTCAGTATGCTTTAACAGTGTTACTGTTTGTTTCTAAGATGATAGTGAAGCATTGAGATGTCTAAGTTTTAGATCTTCAAGATCATGTTTAATGCTAGATGTTGACATCTCAGTTGTGAGTTACACACATCTGTTCATCATTTGATTTATAGTTTCACCAGATAAATGCTGAAACTACTCTAACTGCCTCTTCAGTTTTTGCTTCTTGAGATTTTGAATCTCCTTACCACCTTCACAGATTGTCTTTAATGCTTTATACATGGTATCCCGTTTGATATCCATCAAGTCTAGCTAGGACTTTAAGTGGTAGTCCTTTACACATCAAAGAATATGCTTTAATATCATTCATAACTTTCTTAAGATCATCACCTTGCAAACCATCTTTAGGATATGGTTCTGAAGAGCCTTTCGTGTAGACAAACCCTCTATCAGGCCCATCTAAAGTAATAGGAATGTGGGGTCCTTTTTCTATTGATTTCCAAATATCTATATCAATAGAATTAAGATGATGTTTTAACCTAAGTGATCAGTTTTTAAAATCAGCTCTCTTTTTCAACTTTGGAACTCTGTTTTCTGAATTCTCAGATTTCACCAATTTTATATTTTGATTTTAAGAAAAAGAAATGTTTTTGTTGTTTTTAAGTTTTTGAATTAAAAAAATGAATTGAATTTTTTTTGGATTTTTCAAATTTTAAAAAAATTCTAAGTGTTGAGATGAAACGCCTAAACAGTGTTGAAACGCCCCAATAGTTGTGATACTTTTGACTTTGACTTAGAAACGCCTAAGGTATTGTCTTAGTAGAATTCTCAAAATGCCCAACTTGAGATGCGCCTGAACAGTTGTAAAACGTCCAAATAGTTGTCAGACATCTGGGTGTAAAAACGCCCAAACAGTTCAAATGCGCCTAAACAGTTGAAACGCGCCTAGAATTACTTGGTTTCTGAAAGTTCCAAAGTGCCCAAATAGTTGAAATACGCCTCAACAGTGGTAAAATGCCTAGACCAAAAACACCTGAATAGTGCAAAAGTGCCTAAACAGTTGTCAAACGCCTAAACAGTTATGCAATTTTCAGTAGTGTTTTAACCCTAATGCCGCAATCCAATAGATTCTTATGAACTCAACGAACACAAATCTTCTGAATTCTTCAAAGCTTGATGAATTGATTTAAAAAACTTCCAATTAGATAGTATTTGGATCAATTAACTATCCTTTATCTTCAATTTCATTGATCTAAAAAACTTCAAATTAGGTAGTATTTGGATCAATTAACTATCCTTTATCTTCAATTTCATCAATCAACAACACAATTCAATCTTTTAATCGATTTTCAGTTCGAGTATGAAGAACAAGTTCGAACTTCAATTGAACAATTTCACTGATTTTGAATGATTTGAACTACCAATTGTGATTCAATTTATGTTTCTAATGATGAAACACAATTGAAATTGATAATTTTTGAATCAAATTGCTTATCAATCACAGATTCGAGTGATTTTAGAGTTTGAAAGTTCGAACAAACTCAACAACTGAACCAACAGCTCTGATACCATTTGATAAGATTAAATGAATCGATCTAGCTAATATTTGAATGCAATTCAATCAAAACATACACAAGTAATAAAATCAATGCAAACAAATAAGAAAAATTCGTAGTTGTTCATTGATAGTAGCAAAGACATTACAAATGTAGAAGCAGATACAAGTTCGTTCAACTAATTCTTGGTATAGTCTTCCTACACAAAACATATCTAAGCTATTTATACTATCAATAAACATAAGGAACAACTATTTACATAAACAGTCCCTAAACTATGACAAAACTATACAAAAGACAACTAAAGACTAAATGTTAATCTTTAAGAGCTTCAACACATAGCCCTGTAAAGATGTTCATCTATACACTCCCCCATAAGATCAGGTCCAAGGGAGTGGTTTCTGATTATGGGTGTCTTTTCAACCTTACATTCATTCATATTAAATTTTGTAAGTATGTCCTGTACATGCTTTGACTGACTTATGAAGATACCATTGTCAACTTGATTCACTTGAATTCCTAGAAAGAAATTGAGTTCCCCCATGGCACTC
>BJCN01003092.1:0-19052 GCA_018326445.1 Flaveria brownii | reverse complement strand
TTTTCAACAACTGTGCTTTCCAAGTTTCCATTATGCATCAAATAGTTTTACATTTGAAGTAATGAACTAATGTGTACCACTGTACCACAAGACAGAAATTTGGAAGATCTTTACTAGAACAGTCAAATAAGTCAAACGCGTGTGAGATTCTACGGATGTGCTTATTATGAAACATACATTATCATTTTCACCATGCCTGTGCCGTGTTATTATTTTCATCATAATTGGTTTCTTGGTTAGGCAAGTATGTAACATGCATAATTTGACTTGTTATGTACTGTGCACATCATTGGAAAATATATTGTTTAACGAAGGTTGGTTATTTATGGGAATTTGTAGGCGCACCCCTTTCAGAAGTTTTAATGATGACAAGGCAGAAACTGCGAACAAGAAGAGGGATGACGATGATGATAACTGGGAAATGCCGGATGACAGCCCTCTAGATTGAGTCGGGCCATCCTCCCTTTTGCTTGAGAGAACGGGTTAGATTCCTTTGTAAAATCAGGTTATGAGCATATGATGTACGTCGTATATTTGTTTAGAAATTAATATTCGTTGATCATATTGTTTGATTTAGTGCACCACTCTTTAAGTAATCCAAAAATACATCATATATCCTTTTATAGAAACTGGTCAAATTTGACGTGATTAATGTGTAGAACACAACTAAAAGTATGTATTTGAGATTGAGACACATGACGAGATAAAAGAAAAAGATAATGTTCAAATGTTCAATGACTATGGATATCTTAGTCGTGATAAATTTGATCGTCAAAAAATGACATTATCTAATGACTGTATTGGAGATCTATACCTGATCTTGATGTACCACTTGAAATAAAAGGATTAAAAGCAACCCGTCAATTTGAAGTTGGTTTGAGAGTTTGTCTATTGAAACTGGTTAAAACAAATCCAAACCCAACTAAAACCGGTTTCAGTCTGATTCAGTTATTTTCCTCTTATAACCTAATTTCTAATCAAA
Organism: Flaveria brownii; assembly: GCA_018326445.1. Classification (NCBI taxonomy): domain Eukaryota; kingdom Viridiplantae; phylum Streptophyta; class Magnoliopsida; order Asterales; family Asteraceae; genus Flaveria; species Flaveria brownii. The sequence goes on along the minus strand of BJCN01003092.1, from coordinate 18,070 downwards.
ACCAGTTCGATCCATCCAGTTTTGGCTTTCTTTGACTTGATCCATATCTTTTCTAAAATCAATTCAGTTTCTCTCAAAATCCGGTTTTATGTAACATTACAACTTACCAATGCTTTAAACTCCAAGAATCTTATTGGCATTATTGAAGTCTTGTATGATGATGCACATTTCTTCACCAATCTAATGCAAACACAGCAAATAGAAGACAGACCTAACCCTCCAAGCACCCATTTGACAAGAACCACAAGATTGGTCTAAACGTGTGGCAACACGATAACAAAGATACCATCCTCAGTTCCTCACCAATCTATAAAAAGACGAAGTGTATTCTCTCTCATGAGCTCTCATACTCGCACACACTTCTTATCCACATAACCATACTGATAGCCACACCGAGGGGTTATTATAAGAAACCGTTCATGCTACCCTGTACTGTCTTAATGTGTTTGTTGTTTTACAGACCAGTTCAAGGTTAATCATTATAGACATAGGGAACATTTGTCCAGCCTTAAATATTCAATCAAAGAAGTCCTTGACATTAACCCGGATACATGTATATACGTCAATAATAGAAGTTCTCGGTTAGCCTCTTTGCATCACTTCAAAAAAGTCCAAAGTATAATTACGGAAGTCAAAACATTTATTAGTTATCATTGTGCCACCCCTTGATGGTTATCTTCTCGCACATTGTTGACAATCGTAATCCCCAAACCTATTAAAAGAGAAGTTGAAGCTTACAAGATCCAGCGATCAACGTTGGAAAATATTGACAGAAATTAAAAATGATTATTATCTGCAATATTAAACTCCTATGCCCAGTGGCTTTAATATTTACAAATAACCATCCAAACACCAGGGAATCACTAAAAACATCTCAAAAGGTACAAAATGATATTTCTTCCATCTAGCGAGGTGCTAGGACCTTACGGTTGATTAAATTGAGAAGTTCTTAAAAGAACATCATGGCAGTTGGTTAACCCCCTGTCACTGATCCCAATCACTAATCACATCATTCGTCGTCGGTGCCAAAGTAACGGTCACCAAATTCCCCGAGACCAGGTATAACACGAAACTCTTCATTCAGAGCAACATCGATCTCTGATGTTACTATCTTCACCGAAGGAAATCGTTTTGAAACACAATGGATTCCTTCTGGGGCCTAAGCAAAGGAGATGAATATAATGAGTGAAAAGAATAAGTAATGCTCACAACTGTGGCAATTTTAAATCATCTACTCAAGTAAACATAATCAGTCGATTCAGGTTAAGTATATCCCTGACGGGTTAAATAGGTAAAAGACTAGCAAAAAAAGAAAACCGGTCAAAGTGTATTTTTAACATAAAAAGACCTAATTTATTTTATTCAGAAAATAGACTATTATTAGAAACGAAACTCTAATCATACCTTAGGGCTATGTTTAACAATCAACTTTTTAAAGAACAAAATAGAAAATAAAATATTTAGTTAACCTGCAAACCTCCTGGGGGTCGATATTTTAACCACTTACTTACCTAAAGATGGTTATGGTTAAATTATTAATTATCAGCAACATAAAATCAGATTTTTAGCAAGTAATGACTAATCACAGACCAACTTAAAAAAGTCGGTAAAATTGGCTGTTAACCATAGCCCTTGGGGGTAGGATTAGCATTTTTCTTATCAAAAAAGTGTTTTGACAAACATAGGCCTAAGAGCTATGTTTAAGAGTTCCATTGACTTATATGCTTAAAGTATTGTAAATTAATCACCAAAACCACGCTTATGTTTTATCAATTTCTAATAAATATCTAGTTTTTGTAATCATAAATAAATAAATAAATAAATAAATAACATATGTTGGACAAAAAGTTGTTCAAGTCAGTTCAAAGGTCGCACAATCAGAACTTATACAAACCCACCCATTTTCCACCTCTGCATATGTAGTAGACCATGCAACGGAGCCATATATAATGAGAACTCACCGAGATCAGGTTGAGGAATATTATGTATGATTCTGGCACTCCTTTCTTTATTAGTAGCTCAATTGCCTGATTAGCTGAATTACCTGCAACCATAATAATAATCACTCATCTCAGGGAAGTTTCAAAGTTGAGTGCATTCCCACTCTGAGATGTCCTAATTTTAAGTTACAATGACTTATGTGTCCATTGTTTAGCATCACAAAAGGGCTAAGGTTATTGATCTGGATCCATAAGATTTCCAGACTTGTCGTTTTCTCTGTCATCTTTTATTTGACATTATTAAACGTTAAACATTTGCATAGTCAAGCATTTAGTTATAACTATCCACTTAGTCACCCAACATTTTGGAATTTATAGCATAGTCAACAATGAGCCAAAAGCAAGCAGTGAACTAATATCTCTTTTTCATATGAATAATAAGAGCATGGTGAGAGAAAATATATCACCAACCTGTAGCAAGAACTGGGTCAAGGAGAAGCACGTGTCTTTCTGAAATGTCTTTTGGGAGTTTTTCATAGATAAGCTGCACATGGATACCAAGGATAGATAAGCTGCACATACTATGGAAGATATAATGTTTTTTTATAAATTAATAAAACTGTGCAAAATTTGCAGCAAAACTAGAAGTAAAAGATGGATTTATCAATCAACAAACTAGAGAGATACTTAGTTGCTTACCTGCTTCCCATTGTCACCATCACGATGGATAAGAATTTTTCCAATTTTTATGCCTTTACAACACGCACGCAATGCATTTTCCATACTTTCACCACTATAACATTAGAATTAGAATTTCAAAGGTTATCGAATTGCTTTACAATCAAGTCAACACCCAAGAAATGTTCAGCACCATAATTTAAGAAATAGAAATCATCCTGTCACAACTAGTTCTTCAATACGCTATTCAACATTTACTAGATTTATATTTCCAACCCCCTTGCATTTTGAGTACCCGCTCTAGTGTTTAATCATATTGATGATCTAAAAATTAAATTAATAAGCTAATAAGGTTTTGTCATTACAGAAATTATGCTACCTCAAATTATAAGCAGATTTTCATCCATCCACGAATCATGATACACAAAAATCACATAACTAGATGCATGCGGAGATTTTTCACATACAAGAGATATTGTCAGCAGAATTCCAGGTGGAATTCCAAGAAGACATTATTGGTGAGATAAACTAGCCACCTTCCTTAAAAAGAATATACAAAGTACAAACCCCTACAATCATGAAAGCTCATATACTACTTACTATACATGAAAGCTCATGTACTTCCTACTATACTTAAAAATAAATAAACTGCCACATTAGTGCCTCACTGAACTGGCTTGTTCTAGAGGTGGCGATTTCAGATCATTTACTTCTAAAGGGATGAATGTTGTGGTTAATGGGCCAAATGGGTACGGTAAAGGCACTTAACTAAAAGGGAAACAGACAAGCTGAGTTAAACGAATTAAAAATAGCCCAAAGTGAGCTTAAACTCCCCTAAATCATTTATTTTAAACTATAAGATTACTATTGTAAAATTTTAATAGCATAGCTCATGTATCAATATTTCACGTGTTAAGTACTTACAAAAATGGACAAATGATGTTTGATAGCCAATCAAACCTGACCCTGACCATTTCGATGTGCGCTAAAACAACCGGTTTCAACAAGACACCAATTTGAGTCATTATCCAGCCCGCTCAAGATAGAGGAAAGACTCGTCACCACCTACCCCTCCCAGACCATGCTCTTGAGTGGGATATATTGGATATGTTTGTTTGTTTGTTATCCGGCCCGCTCAACCCACCCATTAAGCCACACCTACCTAGTCTCAAACTATAACATACACAAAAAATTATTCAGATGAAATAATAAAACATGTCCATTACGGTAACAAAAAGCACCAACACTGTTGGGTTTGTGGAGTCTTGATTTAAGCTCGGGTTAAAAGACAACTCACTGGCAGATTAATTAAATTAAAGACCTGGCTCGTTTTTATTTAATTTTAGCCCATTAAGGTTTTCTTGGGGAATAAGTTGTAAACCCTAATTTTCTCTATTTATATGTTGAGGGCGGGCCTTGGCGCAGCGGTAAAAGCTGTTCCTAAGGGACCGAAGGTCTCAGGTTCGATCCGTGGAAACGGCCTCCCCACAAAATGTGGGGGAAAGACCGCGTACATCTTCCCTTAAATGGGACGGACCCTCCCTGGACCCTGCGAAAACGCGGGAGCTCTTTGCAGCACCAGGTACGCCCTTTTATATTATATCATTGTACTTGTAATTCCTCACGAGTGAGGCAGAAAGCAATAAAAGTATTATCCTGGTTGCAGCCCATGAACGTAGGTCACAGCGGCCGAACCACGTAAATCTCGCGTGTTCATCTTTGTTATTATTTTCTCTTGCAGTTTGATTGTGTTAAGTACTACTCACCTTCGGACAATTGAGACACCACACAGTTTTTTGCAAAAGTCAACTCCACTATATGCGGAACCTGCAACAGTAACTTGTCAATGATATTCAGGCAATTATTAAAAGAGATTAAGAAATGGAAAACTACTTTTATTTCTTATTCATGCAAATTTACCTCTTTTACTGAATATCTAACAGTTACTAAAACAAACAGTATTACCAGTTGGAGTGACTACTTGCATCTCAGTAAATGGTAAATGACCAAGGCCATGCTCCACAACCTGAGACCAATTTCATATAATTATTAGCATTTAACATTACTAATAATCCCGACTTTTACTATCAGTTTCCAAAAATTTATATAAGAGAGTGGTATACCAGTCGTATTAGCCGATCTGAATAAAATACAAAATCATGCTTTGATATATCTTTATCTCGAATTAATGTGTGCATGCCTCGAATCTGTAAAACAGATCTTAAATTTATGTGTATGTCACCATAATTCAAACATAATTATCATTTATCACATGAATATTGTTTTCGCTCTATGTGACACAATTAAATGTTGACAAGAAAACTGGCAAAGAGAATACCTGGAATGTCGACTGAATTACATATATGTTGGGATACAATTTGCAAAGGTCATGCTGACCTAGCTTTGTGCGTATATGTTGCACTATCAAATCTATTGCCACATGATTATCGCCTCCTCGTGGTATGATGACATCAGCATACTTTTTTGAGGGAAGAACAAAATCATCAAAAGCGGGTTTAACAAACTTTGCATACTGCACAGATAAATAAAGCTTCATTAGGCTAATGAAATAAGTATTAAATCAACAATCAAAACTTATAATCAAACACCAGTTCTACCTCCACTTTCAATTATTAAGATTTAAGACAATATCAAAAACTAAAATCAGTAAGGAAAAAATACTCTTGCAGTTTTAATTGAAAAAGATAAATAATGAAGCTGTTAAATTAAGTGTACTTGGCAGTTATCCAACACACGCACACACATGCTATAAAGCTCTACATGATACGAGTATTCATGAATCTTGACTTTTAAGAAACACGTAATTGTCAGGTGGCCAGCACTAGATGATTAATGAAGCTTCTAAAAAACTCCAAATAAATACTCTTGAGACTTATAGAAACTAGAGGAACTTACCTGCTCAAGCACAGAATTAACATCCCTGCCCCTTTCAACCGTGTCTCGCCTTATTCTACGAGCAAGCCTCACATCAGCATCTAGTATAATTATATGTCAACAGATAAAAATGTGAGCCATGTAGATTAGGCCAATGAATATGTAAAAGAAAAAAGGAATTCATGAATCAGGATAAAATGTAAAAGCCCCCTTTAAAGTTCAGTATATTAAGAAGTTAAAGAGATGGTAGATTGGTAGTTTTTTATTAGAAACTACAGTAGGGAGTGAAATACGGATATAGATCAAAGTAAACCTAATTATTAGTGCAAACAACGGAAATAGAAACTAAGTTTACACTTCGTTTCCAGATTTTAGCAGCTGACTTTAAATTAGGCCCAGAAAAGAAACCAACTTACAATGTATTACCAAATATAGCAACCAGCCTTATTTCAATTGATTTTACACGTAAATTGATGATGTGGCACTGGTTGATAACAGCCAGCCGCCACATCAGATGTAAACATGTCAAAAAGTGCTTTGCGTACAAGAAGTTAAAATAATACTCTTTTACAAGTTCCAAAACTTTTTATTTCATATTATAATAGTTATTAAATGTCAAAACAGATGTCTAGTGGCATATACATATATCCTAAAATGACAAATAAGATGCCAAGTCACCAATTCTTGAAAAATTAACAGACCTGCTACAGTTATGGTGACAGGCCATTTGTTGCTACTATCGCTAGTATAATGTAGCTTGGTTGCTAAAAATCGATATAAAGTAAAAGCTTTTTCTGTTTGCACCTTAACTTAGAGTTGGTAGCTAGAATCGGTAGATAACTAATTGATATTTGAATCGGGCTTAAAACCCAGAAAAGAGGAAACAGGGGTAGCAGAAGTCAAAACAAATGGTGTCCGATCAAAAGGTACTTATTGCATCTGTTTTATGAATATAGGAGAACTTCATTCATACAGAAATATTAAGTAAATATTTAAGCTCCACAAAGATATGGTAACAATACAGGGTGATAGAATAGTAGAAATAGAGCTAAAGAATAAGCACCTGAGTCAACAAATATCTTCATATTCATCAAGTCACGAACCCTTTGGTCATGAAACACCAATATTCCCTCCAAGATAATTACATCAGATGCATTAACCTAACAAGCACATGCACAAATAGTATAAATGAGTACAATGGAATTTTTGTAAAGACATACAATGTAATTTAGAATTACTGCTCTTGAATCCTCTGCCTTCAGACCAACCCAATAAAAATGTAAAATCACCTATTCTTATAATAATTAATAAGATGGCAAACATGGTACATTATTTAGTAAAATGATGTAAAATATAAATGTACAAGTTGTATCATCTTCAAGATACGCCATGCATTTTAGTTAACAACTACTTTCAGGCATAATTGTAATAGAAGTTGAGCACGTAGTGGGTTTAAGGATGTCAGGTCCAAAATTTGACAATTAACAACGGTAAGTCCACTTCTATTCTCTCCTAAAATACAGATGTTGGTTCTAAAAGTCACGAGGCATGTAGGGTCTTGGAAACCAAGCAAGGGGGAGGTGGTAGCCTCAAATAAGCAAGGAGCATGATATTTAAAACAAAACTCCGGGAGACCTATAAAATAGTTTCCATATATGATTGGCATCCACGTACATTAATCCAAATAGTAAATATCTTTGTTTTTTAAGTCAAGAAAGAGGAAACGCCCTCCAACAAAAATTATATACGTAGGATGTATTTCACAAATGTTATTTAGTCCAGAGACTGGAAAATGACTTAAACCTAAAACATCTGAACATATATTAAAAAAATAATAGAACACTGACCTATAAAACACTTTTTTGGTCAAATGAAACAATTTAACAAAATTAACAGCTGTACTTTATTCAAGACTGCAAGTTTAGAAGCGAGTACCTGGCGGAAGGATTCAGAACATCTCCTGTGATTTTTAAAGTCATATATCGGAAGTTGTACCGACTTTCCTTGTTTGAGCGTTTCAATACATTCTAGCATTTGCTCTGTGTCAAAAGCATCTACAGCAACAGGATTTACGTTATTATTTTACCACACTAGGTGGCGGATTTACAGGAGGCAGAATGAAAATTGACACAGCCCAACACTAACAAGAACATTACCAGGGTGATCAAAATTATACTCATGGGCACGCTCAGATTCTTCAGCAGTCAAACCACGATAAAATGAGTCCTACATAAGATAAAAAAAGGCATGTTAGAACTTAGAAAGCACACTTCAAGTATTCGCTATACCTTTCATTCAGATATATGAGTCTGCCATTTTCAACGAAAAATAATAATCATGAAGTGAAGATTATATAGGAGATACTCCATGCAAAACTTGATCAAAATACCAAAACACTAGAAAGCTTTTATCTATCAGGACTAGCATGAGTCAGTTAAGAAAGCACACTACTTCTCAACCATTCATTTATTATTAATGTTTTCAAGCATCATAATTGCAGTTGATTGGGCCCAAAATGCTTAACAGATTCAGTAATACCCTTTAATGGAGCCAGGATTAGCATTTCTCCTAATTTTTTTGAATGTCATAGAGGTGTTTTGAAATTATAGTATATGATAGCTTAACACAATATTTACAATTAGAAGAAACTATAATTACGTTAGTTAATTTAGCCTCCACCAGTCCCCCTTCCCATGTACTCTGCTACTAGTACTGCCCCTCAGCTAGACACCAATCATCAACCTCCAAAGGAATATAAAATACATAATACTGTAATAGTACATTCATCTTCTTCACATAAGTAAACATTCAAAACCATATAATCCTCCCAAACAATTAAACAGGACACTAATTACACTCATACACCACAATCACTCTAAAAAAACCCTACGAACCAGATTAAAAACCAAACAACTGCACCGAAACCACCACATCTCACAACCAAACAACACATTCACATCCCAAAGTCCACCAGCAACACACACGCACCTGATTCACAAGAACCACACGGTGATCATGCAGCTGTTGAATAATCATATCACACACCGTCGTCTTACCGGAAGCCGTACCTCCAGAAACCCCTAACAACACATTCAAAACAGCAATTGAGCGATCGATTCAGTCAATTGTTATAATGAGGTACGTACCGATGACGAAAGGCTGTTTGATTGCGTCTGCGGGTATGGATGACGAAGGAGATCGTGAAGAAGGAGATGAGAGGAGTGTGGTGTCGAGATGTAGGCCAGAGAAGTGGGGCCCGGAGGCGGCCTCCATCACGTAGTCTATCGCCGTCGTCTCCTCCGGCATGTTGGTCGGAAAATCTGACGGAGATGAAGGAGAAGGTGGGAGTTTTGGAGTTGGTTTTCAAGCTTTACGGTGAGTTTTGTTTGCAGTATACGGCATATTCCGGGATCTTTAGCGCACTACCAATAAAGGTTTGTGAGAATAGTTATACTAAACTATTTGAATTATATGATTTTCACGAGTAAATATATTATCTTATACGTTTTTTACTAGTTGTAACTAATAAATAAAATGTTGAGAGGATTAACAGTCCATTTTCTAAATTATTGTTAATGTATTATCTATACTACTATTATAATGCAGGAAGGATGGACACAGAGGTAATTTCACCCAAAAGTGTAAGACGCGCCTCTTCCCTACCCTTCCCATCCGTTTCCAGTCTCTCCTGCCGGTTGTTCGTTTCACCTTCTGTGGTGAAGGCGTTTCCTTCTCCCCACCACCGTTACCCTGTAATCACCACCATCTCTTCTCTGAAGCCATCTTCAATCGCATTCAATCGTGAATAAAAGGCAGGGCATTTAATCGGAACAGAAACCCTACCATTGCCCGTTTAATTAGCGGTTCTAAGGCACCGGTCCGGCGTAATCTCCCCATACGCCGCCTGAATGGGTAAGCTCCAATTTTGGGTTGTTTTTGTTATTATATTGTGTTAATTTTGATGTAATCGCGTAATTTTGTTTTGTAGATCACGGATTGACGATATTCACGAGAAAAGTATGGGTACACCTACTGGTTTCATTGAGCAAGAAGAGGGTATAGTTTCAAGCTCCAGTGTTTTAAACTGTTCGATCTTTGATGGGTTTGGTGAAGAAGAGAAGTCTGAGTTTGCTTTCGGGTTTCACTTTCAGATGAAAGAAGAAGATTTGATCATTGATAAAGGTGCCCCTTATGTAAAGATAGAGGAAACAGGGGATGTTTTCATGGAGAATCGGTTGACAACGATGATGACGACGAGCATAAGTAAGTATCAATTCGTATATGTTCGAGATTTTGGTGGGTTTGTTGCGGAGCCAGAGTCAGGTAGCTTCACTATTCATGAATTGTTGTTGAACCTCCATTAATGGAAAATAATTTCATCATTAAAGAAAAGGGAATAGGTCAAGATTTAGGGGAATTAGAGGTCAAACAACAGGGTGATATTGAAGATGAACAGAAAGAATTGAGTGAAAGTTTTAATGTTTCATCACATGAAAAGGTTAATGATTTCATAGAATAAGAGGTTTCTTCGGGTCAAATTCTACAACAGGTTGATGTTTCTGATACTGATTCTAATCATTCAATCGATTTGGAAGAAAAATCTAAGGATTTTGTTGCAGATGCTTCGAATTGTGATGAAGTTCATGACTTACAGGAGAAAAGTGAGTTAAATTTGGGTGAAAATGGTGGTTTGAAGCAGGAGCAAGATAATTGGTTGGGAGAGTTTATCATGAGAAATGATGGTTTCTGCTATGGTTTTGATTTGTCTCCGGAGTCTGAAATCGATCCTCTTGATGATCGCCCGGAATCAGATGACTCCGATGATGGGTTTATCTCAATTTGCCCTTCAGATGACTCCGAAATCGATACTCTTTGTTTTTCTGCAGATAATTCTGTACACGTCCCTTTATGTAAGTAAAGTGCCTTTTAAACTTAATTTCAGTATGCAGAACACACCTTGATCACGTCTTTTATGCTCATTAATCATGATTTAACTTCAGGCATATTGTGTGGAGTTCATTATATTGGAAGGAGGATGTTCAAAGTGGAAGTCCTCTGGCCGTCTGATTTGCTCGTGATTGTCGCCTCCTCTATCTCGTACCTTAATCGTTCCTTAGTATTGCATGCATACAATTGAGCTTTTGCTTTTCTATTTAAGTAAATTGGTGTTTTTTGCTTTACTATCTGTTATTGACTGGTACATGTAGAACATGAGCTTTATTTGAGATGATATAAAAGCGAACTTGTTTAATTAGTTAGAGCTTAGGATTTTTAGTGATGGTTGTTATGATTAACATATTTTGCATTGATTATTTTGTTAGCAATAAGATTACGAAAAGGAAATTTTATGAAGAACAAAACCTGTCAGGTTCAGTGAAACAAATGAAACCACATCGATCCATCCATCTAAGGATGTTTCTGATTCTGAAGAATCAAATGAGAATGGGGGCGTAATACTTGGACCTGATGAAACTAGCGACAAATAGACCCGTTGAAACTAGCAAGGCTATTATAGAGGTAATAGTTGCAAGTTTTTTCTTTTTAATTTATAAGCAATAGTTGATGAACCCCCCCCCCCCCAAAGTTCCATTCATGTATCCACTTGAATTACCATATTCCCTGGATGAGTGTTGTTGATTCAAGACCAAAACAGAACATGATTCTTTTAGTGCCATCTTGATCCCCTAAAACTTTCCATACTTTATTCTATTTCCTTGAAAACAGAAAGCCCTTGCTGACTTGAAATGTTATGATTGAACCTTGTTTCATTAAGCATTGTACTTAAGTTTGTTACTTTTGTTATGCTAAAAAATTTTGACCCTTTTATCAGTTGCTTCACATTTATGTGTGCTCTTAGTGTTAACTTTGTTGTTGTAGTGGTTGATATCAGGGACATAATGTATCTTGATGAAAACCTATTTATTTTTTAGTTCACTATTAATTATGCTAAAAAAACAACACAAAAGCAACAAGAGTTTTAGAAATCAGGTATGTTCATATTATTTAAGTTTCTATGACTTGGTGCTTATTACTGTAAATTTTACACAATAGTTGTAAAGGTTCAATGTAGACGGTTAATTATTGCCTCTTAGTTCAGAAACCCAAATGATAAACGTCCTTTGATCTTGAAGTGCAAAATCAAATTGCAGTAACTTTTGTTTTACATTTATATGTTTTGAATGATCAAACATTCAAGTAAGTCATGACCTACAACATTCTATGACTGAGCATGAAATGAGAGAAAGTAGTTTTTTTTGTTGTATACTGAACTTTTTAATTTTCACAGATACATGATAATTTAATTTATCAAGAGAAGTTAATAAAGTGAATTCGTACCAGTATTCTTGTCTTTTTGTGGATATATGCATAATGTAGAAGATTTATTTTATGTAATGCTAATCATTATATAATTTAAACTATGTTTTGAATTTACAATAAAGTTGGAAAGTAAATTAATTTTTATCATCATAACTTTTATTACTATCACTTTACCACAACACACCATCTATGCAGACGGAGGTATGACTAGTGGCTTTTTTTAAGCATTCACCATCTATGCAGACAGAGGTATGACCAATGGCTATTTTTTAAACCATTCAATTTACTATATTGGGCATTTATGCATCCTACACGAATGTGATCTATGGCCTGCTTGCATAGATTATTTCATGGTTTTGATATTGTTTAGACAATGTGCGACGGGTTTCATATAAGTAGAATGACACCAATCTGTACTATTAATCAGGTTTGTGTTCCAATTTTTTTTTATATTGTCATAGTAATAACCTCGCCAATACCATATACGGTGTAAGAATTTAGCATGTTAATATCTTAAATTGAAGCCAAAGGTTAGCAATGGTAATGCTGATTTGATGTACTTGAGTTTCTTATACTATTTGCTAATCTTAATTTTTCCTGTTTCATTTTGTTATATGCTTGCAAATAAATTCCAATGTTAGGACCTGCATTTGTTTTTAATGGTGCAAACTAATTGAGTTCCTTGTGTATAAAGGTGCGGTTGTAGGGTTTGGGTGCTTTGGTGGCAGTGATCTGAAGTTGTTGCTGTTCAGAAACTCACGGTAAATTCACCAATGTTTGATCTCTTATTACTGTAAATTGAAGTACTTATGAAGCTAGCCACGAGCCTGTTACAATATTACAACTATTAGGAAGAAAGGTTTTTTTTTGGTTTAAGGCTAATCGTTTAAATGTTTATTTTACGAAACTGTTACAATATTACAACTGTACTCTAAACAATTTGTATGCAAACATGTTGCAACGATTTACGTACCCTGCCGCAACACGCGAATGGGTTCACGTAAATTTCGTGTACATGAAGATCATTTAAAGGGTATTTGCCTCTCGTTTATTGTTACAACGTACTTTTTTACATTTAATGTGATGGTTGCGCCGCAACGCGCGCGGGCACCCACTAGTTTATATTATATGGTATGGTTATAAGTAACTGTAAGTGAAATATATGAAAAACTTATTGTTCAATTTGTATTTTTGAAAAACATTGTTCAAAACCCTATAATATTTTTAATATATTTTAAGTGGTTGTGAGTGGAGCAGACTAGAAAAAAATAATGATAAGAGTATAAAAGTATTTAATTGAAAACAATAAATAAAAAGTAGTAATTTTTAGTATAATTATATGGATGAGAATAAGAAGAGAGAAAACTATTTCAACTACGATTGTTTTGATTATAGTTTTTTATACTTCGGTTGTTCCGATCCTCAATTTTTATTGTTTGATTATGGTTATTGAAAGTATTTAAATTAACCAAACCGAGGAGCACTTATTATCTATATATAATACTAAAAGAGTAACTTTAGGAGACACTTGTCACATTCCTAGACACTCTAGGTTTGTTTTTCCCGTCTCTCTCTCCTCTTAAATAGTTAACTAAATTAAAAATTAAATAATTTTAATTTTTTTAAGTTTAAAAATAATTCTTAATAAATTAAGAAAATATGTCTTTTTATTAATGTTATTTCTAGAAAACAAATTTTTTTTATAAAATAAGAGTTTTTTTAAAACATCAAACATTTTTAAAAATATGAAATATTTTAAAATTGATGTTTTTAAAAAGTAAACTTCTTTATAAACTAAAAATAATTAAAATTAGAAGTTATAATAAGAAACTTTTAAAAATGATATTTTTAATACGGTTTGTTTGAAAAAAATGGTTAATTTTTTTTGGAAATAAAAATAAAATTTATTACTTATAATTATTACCTATATGTAATTTTAGTCATATCTTATTTTAAAATATCGTTTTATACTTCATAAACTTTCATCATATTAATATTTTATTTTTTAACTCGTGTAATACACAGGTTTACTAAAGTTAGTATTATATAAATAACAATCAACAACTAATCAATTTTATTTTTTCAATCCGTGTAATACATTTAGTTTTTTATGTTTTTATGTTATTTAAATAATTAACTCTCCACCCCGTGTAATACACGGGTAACTAAAGCTAGTATATCATATACCATGGAAGTGTTTTTTCAGTAATTTTAAATTAAATTTGTGGTGTGTCTCGATCTCTTTTTATTTAAAATCTTCATTGTATTTCATTTAACTACAAAATTATTTAACTGGCTTTATTAAACTTTATTCAACCCGTGTATTACACAGGCTGAATAGATAAAATATTAAATAAAATAAAAATTATTAATTATAAAACGATAGGCTAAGACATGATATGATTAAAATTATGTATAAGTAATAACTATAAATAATAAAACAATAATATTAACTTTTTATTTTTTTTATTTTTTTCAAAGATAAATTAAACACTTCATTTTAAAATAACGTTTTAAAAAAATTATTTTTAAAAATTTCTTTACTATAACTACCTATTTTAATTATTTTTGTTTTACAAAAATTTTACTTCAAAAAATCAATTTTAAAATGTTACGTAAAAATATTTTTATTTTTTTGAAAAAACATTTTTATAAAAAACAATCTCTATAAAAATAACACTAATAAAAATTATTTTTCTTAATTTATTAAAAAACTAATTATAATGTAAAAACAAATGAATAATATAAATAAATAATATTATTAGTAATTAATGTGGTTATTTAATAGGAGAGAGAAGCGGAAAAAGTTTGATGACAATGAATGCGGTTCTGACACGTGGCGCCCCCGTTTACTCTTTAACTAGAGTAGGAAGATTAGTGGCTAAATAAGCTTGAATCGACCATGTCCAAAGCCGATAAGTTAACCGAACTAAAAACATGTCATAATCAAAGCAAACGAAAATTTTAAAAACAAAACTGATTGATTATGAAAAAAAATCAATAATAAGTTTGGTTTTAACACATAACAAAAAAAACATAAGCAAATGCAAGGGATGGGCTGAACATCATAACGACACGCCTACAACAAAAGACTAACTTAGCTCGCCGTTAGAGATTAAGGGCGGACTTATTAGGAGTTTAGGGTAGCCCGGACTACATCTAAACTCTCGTTTCGAAATGTATTTTTTTTATCGTTTGTATGTATCGAGATACCCCTGAACAAAAATTAGGATACCCCTCAAATTTAAAAAACCTAAATTAATATAGGATTAAAAGCCCAACCCTAAAAAAAAGTTTATACAACCCCTAAGAAATTTTGAGAGCAACTTAGTTATTATAAAATGCCCCCCAAAAATAAGTAACAAATATAAAAAAATTAGTTTGAATTACTAAGTCATTAATCTTATTAGATGTTTATTTGATAGATTAATTATTAGATTATTGATTAGTAGATTGCTAGATTAGATTATTTGATATATTTAGTTGATTATTTTTCTTAATACTTAATTATTTGAATGTTACTGTGACTATTAAATATGGGTGTAGACAGGTTTTGCCGAGCCTGGGATTGTTTTGACATAAGAGAGCTTGATTCTGTACCCGAGCTTGGCTCATGTAGAATGTAAATTGCAAGGCTCGAGCTCGTCTCGTGTTAAAGTTTAATCTTAATACTCGAGTTTTTTTATTTTGGAATTTTTCAAACTTAAGTTCGGCTTAAGATCCCTTGTTTATAATTTAATTATTTTTATTACATTTTTATATAATAACCATTATCTATATATATAAATATACTTAATATATTAAGTAAAAGTTATATAAAAAATTTATTTCAATAGGGTTTGATACGTCAAGCTCTGACTCAAGCCTAAATATTAAATGGTAAATAGTACAAGCTCGAGCTCGAGTTTGTTTAAGCTCGGTTCGATCAAAGATTTTGATGAGCCAGTCCCGAGTAGCTCATGACTTTGCTTGTCTCATTTACACTTCTAGTGTTGAATGTTAATTGTTTTAATTTGATTTTTTTTCTTGTTGCGTGATCCGGATCCAAATCGGACCGTATAAAAAAGTTAGCGATAGAGGACCGGCCCTTAAAACTCTCCGACCCCCATGTAAAAAAAATTTGGGTATGTAACTGACGATAAAATCTCATTCTAAGCAAGTTATTTTTGAAAAAAAATAATTATTGAATGAATATATCGTAAAAAAAATATCATTAAATAAGTGTACCGCAAAAAAATTGTTGGGATGCCCCTGACTTTTCGGGTTTGATCCGCCACTGTTAGAGATCCATCTCTAATGATGAGAGTGAAATGACATTTATCAAGAGGAATACATATCCAATGATTGGAATCGCAAAGCGTTATATAAGTTACGATTTAGGTTTCGCGAGCATTCGCATGCGCGGCACGTGAACCATCTATCAGTGTTAGGCAAGTTTCAAGATTTGATTAGATGATATCCAAGATTGGTGTAGGAGGATTGTCAAGAGGGAAGCACCTAAATCAAATACAAGCACGTTCCAACACTCGCTACTATGGTCCACTTTAAGGAAAAATTCATACTCAGATTATTTAATGTCATCACTTTTTAAATATTATTTTATCTCAAAATTAAAGAACCAAGCATGTATGGATCATAACCGTACACTTTTGGAGTTTCAGTTATCTATACGTTCTATAAGTCAAAAACAACTTTCGATCCGGTTTAAAATTTTCTAAATGATGCGATTATCGGTTTGATTCAAGCTCGAATCAGGCTTCTTTCTTATTTTTCGAACTTTAGGTGACGTCCATAGTCCAGTTTGGTTCCATCTCCATACACACCTTTAGCTACAACACACATAAGCATACTCAAATTCAAAAATAAGTAGAGTATAACCGGCTTAACATTATCACTAGACATCCAAGATAATACTTTTTATTTCTATACATTCGCCGTTAGAGTTCAAGAATGGCTCATGAGTCATGACCGCGGTTAATCACAATCAAAGTGAAGACCCGGGCTTATTTTCTTCTTACCTCTGTCTGCACCCTCGGTAAGCACTTGTGCACCTGCACAATCTCCACCCATCTCTCCCTCTTCGGCTTTAGCCCACCACCATGTGCTGCCGCTGCCTCAAGGCTCCCCATCGCCCCATTCTCACCGTTGTCCTCATCACACTTGGGGGTCTCTCTTTGGCTTTCACTGAAAAGTTCAGAAAGTCTCTTTTTCTTCTTTACCATGATTGGAGATGATTGAAATGGGGCCGTATAAGGCTCGTGATCATCGATGGCAGGTGCGCCACCCTTCATTTGTGGCAGTCCGTTAAGGAAGTTATGGTGTACTGGAGTATTGCCCCTCGATGGTGTGAATTCTGCAATATAGCAGTTTGATTAAAAACACCAGATCAGAACAATATTACAACCTATAAATAAACATAAACAAATAAACTTTTGACCAAAATGGGTGAAATATGAGAGGTGTATAAGATTCACATCACGTATCTTCATTAAAACGAACTTTTGTTTTTACAACAGTAGCACATATCTTGATTAAAAAACTAGATGTGTCACTATATCTGTAGCTGAATTTCTTACCTCCATTAGCACTCATGAAATCAGATTCACAGTCAGAGTCTAACCAAGCTTGTGAATCGAAATACGTCTCCTCTGTATTGCCTGCAAGGTGAATAAGAAACATATATAAAAAATTTGGGCGAGTTGTCTTTGAAATAATCAAGAATACTGCTTAGCAAACACATCATGCATCTAATAACTTGTATCAGCTCAAATATATAATCTTGATACTAACAACTTGTGCTACAAGATGTTACAAACTCAGAAACTCCCCTATAGACTACAAAAACTCGAACAAAATTCAAGAATCATAGCCAAGAGATTGGTGAGTCAAACTGACAATAACTCAAGTTAGATGCAACAAAAGACGGATAAGATAACGGGTCAAAACTGATCAGATTGACTTGATCTGAAACACCTTTACTTAAAAAAAATGTAAACAGTATTATGCATTATATATTATCTCAACGAAGTATACTATTACACTAATAACCTAATCTTCTGAATTAAGTACATTGTATGCATTAACGGGACAATTTAGTAGATGATTTTTGACCCGTTCCCTTTTACCTGATTTGTTTGATATTACACATTTTGACCCGATTAAACATAACCCGAATGACTAACTCAAGTCATCAAAAACAATTTGATCGAAATTCACACCTCCACCTCAAATAACAGTTT
>BJCN01003064.1:0-11158 GCA_018326445.1 Flaveria brownii | reverse complement strand
ATACGTCGCGTCACATAATTATAAAAGTTAAAAGTGCACGCAAAACGAGGAAAGTAAATTCTCAGAAGGACAATTACGGCCCGTGAAGGACCTCACGGGCCGTTATGTAGGTAGTTAACGGGCCGTGTGGGCGGTCGTTTACGGGCCGTTTGTTCCTACACGGGCCGTGATTAAATGTAGTTGAGAGAATTAAATTTCGAACCCGTCACGGCCCGTAAGGCCCTTCACGGGCCGTGAAGAAAGTCAAAGGGCGTTTCTTTAACACCTGACAGGGTGTCTGATTAGCAGTGCCGTTATGATAATTAGATCAAATATATTCTGCTAGTTATGTTAAGTTTTTATTAAAATTTGACAAACTTTTGTTTATTTTCATTAACATTAATTTGTATTTGTTTTTATTTATTTGTGTTTATTTATGTTCGGTAATTATTCGTAAACAATTTATTTCTTTAATAAATAAACACGGATAAAAAATCTTGTTTAATAAGCGTCCGTAAACAATTTACAAACAATTATTATCCTTAATGAACCAACACAAATAAAACTTTGTTTATATTCACTCAATTCGTTTATAACTTTATATTTATATATCTTAAGTGTCAATTTAATGGATTCTTTTGAGGTAGATTAAAATAATTACACTAATAAAATAATCAGCAGACCAAAAGCAAAGCAATAAGCATACTAAAACCCCCATCTTCTTCTTCTTCTTCCTCATTCAATTCTCCCTCTGCTTCACTGTGATCACCAATGGCGTTAAGCAACAACATCATCGCAACCCTCAACGCCGTCGCCATCCTGTGCTCCATACCCATCATCACCGCCGGCGTCTGGCTGGCCTCCAAGCCGGACAACGAGTGCATCCGGTGGCTCCGGTGGCCGGTGCTCATCATCGGCATCCTCTTCCTCCTCCTCGCCCTCACCGGCTTCATCGGCGCCTACTACAACAAACAAGGCCTCCTAGCCTTCTACCTCTTCTGCAACGCCGCTCTCATCGTCACCGGCCTCGTGCTCCTCATCCTCGCCTTCGTCGTCACGCGCCCCTCCGGCGAGTTCGCCGTCGCCGGACGGAGGTATAAGGAGCACCGATTGGGGGGATATTCGCGGTGGTTGAGGGATCATGTGACGGATGAGGACAATTGGGGGAATATTAGGGCTTGTTTGGCGTCGTCGTCGATCTGCACGAAGATGACTCAGAATTCGTATTCTGCTGATCAGTTTTTTGCTTCGGATATCTCTCCGATTCAGGTAATTGAGTTCACTTGGTTTGATGCTTTGATTTGATCTCTGTGTTTCGTCAATCGCCATTGTTACAGAGCTTCTTCGTCTTCGACAACTTGCAGTTTATGCATTCTTAGTTACTGGACATTGTTTTCTCAATGTACAGATAAACACAGTAATGTTTTTTTTTCTGTTATAAGTCATCATCATTTTATACGGTGTGAGCTTATGATTTTTGGAAGGGTAAAAGACAGAAATACCAGAAGTTAATAGAAGTTATAGAAGTTATAAAAAGACAGAAATACCAGAAGTTAATAGAAGTTATAAAATTATGACTTCTAGTGACTTCTGGATGGGTATTTCTGTCTTTTTACCCTTCCAAAAATCATAAGCTCATTTTCAAATAGAATTCCAAACATCCTCGTAATACAAAAAATATCTCTCACAAGTCTGACGTGAATGTTCTTATATAGGTGATAGTTATATTATATGAAATGATTATGATTGACAGGATAGAAAATATTATTGATTATTATATGTATTTTTAAGGAAATAAGTTCAACTCTTATAAGTTTTGAATATTCTTTTGAGCAGTTGTGGATGTATTAGAGAGCAAATATAATAATAAAATTATAAAAAGTATTATTTAATTAAAAAAATAGTAAATTTTAGTGTAATTATTATAGAAAAATTAAAGAATGATACGTGAATACTCTTAAAATATACTAAAGATCATTATTTTTTCTTACTCATATTCAATTAAATAATATTCTTTATACCTTTATTTTTATTTTTCTTTCTCTTTCACTCACCACTTTAAAAAATATGAGTGAATAATGTTTTTTAAAATATACGGATAACTGATAACATTTTCTCCGTTTTTCATTTACACCGACTCATAATCATTTTCTATAATATAAGAAACACACTTGTAATAATATAATGAAACTACCGTAAAATCTATTATAAGATTAAAAGCTATGCGTTGAAGTACACGTTACTAGAAACATGACTTTAAACTTGCTTAAAAACCAACAAAAAATATCAAAGTCTATAACTTGACGACTTTAACTATGTATCTATTGTATTTGTTAAATTGTATAATATATCTGAGTAAACAGTTCTTAGTAATCAGTCGAATACCATACTTATTTTTGTATTTAAATCAATAATATTTTAGTCTCCTTTCAATATTATTAATGATATAATTGCTTTATGGGCCTACTAACATGCGTGTGCTTTTTATTCATCAATCTTGTGTCTGTATAATTGATGGTTAAATGGTTCAATAGATTCAATTTTTGGCAGCATTCAAGAAACTTGAAAAAGCATCACATGCATTTTCTACCTCAATGATTTGTCATTTGAGTGTAGTCATGATTAAAGCAACTATATAATTTTTAAACTTCCATGATTTTACAATATAAATTAAGGAGAATTTGTAGAATTTCTATTATTTATGTACAGAAATATAATGTTATTTATGATTTGATTAATTTTTTTTAATCTTGTTTCAGTCAGGATGTTGTAAGCCTCCAACGGTGTGTGGATACCAATACGTGAACCCGATAATGTGGAACAACCCAAGTAACCCAACGGGCGATATGGATTGTCCTATATGGAACAACGATCCAAACCATTTGTGCTATGACTGTAACTCATGTAAAGCCGGCTTGTTAGGGAACTTAAGGAAAGAATGGAGAACTGCAAATACGATATTAATCGTAGCTGTGGTGGCTCTTATATGTCTTTACATTATTGCTTGTAGCGCCTACAGAAACGCACAAACAGAAGAAATTTTCCGAAGGTATAAACAAGGTTGGACATGAAATTTGTACCAAACGGACCCTAAACTTGCTAGAACTTGTTTTTCATACACACGACTTACTTGCCGTGCGCTTTCAGTTTCTTTTAGGTGTTTAATTTTGTTTAATTATGTTTTAGTTATTAATGTTGTAGAATGATAGCTATAGGTGTGTGTATGTCCCTTTTTGTGCTCTTTCAATATAGTATATGGAGAATAAAAGTTAAGAAATGGATTACTTCATGAATTATATCATTTTTCCAAGTATCTAGTATTTATGTTGTGTAGTTTGTTTTTAATCAAGTAAATCAAAACCATCCTGATGTGTGTTTCTCTTTATAATTATGTATTCTAGGGTTCATATTTTTTAACTTTCACTTACGTTGTTAAGATCGATCTCACTAACATCATAGACTTAGACTTGGTTCCGTTCAAAATGGTGTCTATGAGTGAAATATGGAAACATACATTCCATGTAAACGAAATTGGATGTAAATTAAAGGTAAATCTATGATAATTATGCAAGCGGGATTGTAGATGATAATAAAAGTAAAAATTAATGGTGTTATGGATTAGATTTTATTTTATTGTAACAACAATATATTGTAAATCCAAAGCAATCGTCCAACGAAGAGTTGGATCAAAGTTCAATATACAAACGGTGAAAACAATCAAAACATAAGCTAAAAGCGGGAAACATAATAGAATGAAACAATGCCTAAAGAAAAATGGATGTAAGTGGTTTAGCGTAATTTATTTGTGATTTATTTAGGAGTATAGTAACATTTGCCATTCAAACAGAAAAGAATGTAGGCAAGTAGCACTAAATGGACCAAGAAAGACTACAAATTGGACCTATCCAAAGTCCAAGAGAACAAAGCATGAATTGTAATATGCCAATGGCTAATAATTTGGATTATCAAAATCCATAGATCTAGAGTACATGAGACGTAATTTGATCCATAAAACCGGTCTGACTAGTGGAACGATAATACGACTCAAGTTACAAAAACATTGGTGGTTTAGAACAACCTACCATTGTAGGAATGGGTGGACCTAAGGTCAAGTGAGGGGAGGAGGGAGCTTCACTCGACCTTGTTATCTCTGTTAAGAATATGATTAGACGGTGTGTGAGTTAACCATTATAGAGAGAGAAAAAAAACTAAACTTATGTTTTTTATGAGATTTACTTGCACAAATTTGGCTCGACTTAATGTCTAACTATTGTATCGATCGGTTTTCACCCGTACTGACAAAAGAATGCTGAACTCATCACTGGTTATATGGTCCTTATCATATAAAGTCTTATTTGGTCTTATCATATAAAGTTAGAAACCAAAATTCAGATGTATTTTAAACGGGTCATAGACAACCATTGCTCAACCCCGGGGAGGCAAAGATTTGTTTTTGGAAGGTTAGGATTTGCAATTCAGAAAGGGGTGGCGGCGCAGCTTGTTACCCGTCTACCTTCTATTTTAATGTAACTTGACAAATATATTCAACACGTTATTTTGTTATTTTAAACAAAAAACCATTTTAAAAAGGAAACCATGAATCAAACACATAAATGAATACATGATGTATTTCTATAATGAGGAATATGTCGGTATTGTGTCTGTTTTGGAGTTGTGGACACAAGGTGCATTGATTTGTGATTCAACGTAAATGGTTGTAAAATATGCACCGACTTCATGGGACCAATGTTCTTTATGCCTCGATATTCCATATAATATAATCCTGGTCCCTTTTTTCTAGTAATTTATTAACTATCATCATTTTATATGCATGCTATAAAATCATTAACATTTTGATAAATTAAGAATCCTTAGTAACCCATGTTTCTTTTTTCATATGAGCAGATATAATTATTTCCAAGTTTATAACACTTAAATACATGTTTAGTCAGTTATCATATTAGATTTTCATTTATCTTTTAAAAACACTTTTTCTTTCCAACCTTACAATTTACAAATATCCTTCGGGCATAGGGCATAGTTGTATACCCGCCATTCACCTTTCACCGTTCCATACCACCTAAGCTCCACATGACCACAACGCAAAATACTAAAAACACCCAAAAACACTTGTTTTCTCTTTTAACCCCACAAACATCCTTAGGCCATTGACCGATCCTTTTAGTCCAGTCATTCACCATTTTATACCACTTTGGCATCATATCGTCACCATCCTCTATCTTTAACCTCATATTTCAAACGTAAGACTAACAATCTCTTATCTTTCAAACTTTTTTATATCTTTTAATTAAAATTATCTTTACTAAATTTTAAACAGTTACTAAATGGAAATAAAAAATTAAAAATAACTAATCCATAGTCCCACGATTTCCTACAAAAAGTTATAATTTATAAGTGTTATTTTTAGGAGAGTCACCTCTTTTTGAAAAAAAATTGACCTTCAAACAATCATACGACCACCGCCAAACACACACGACGAGTGGTGCCTACATCCCAAGCGGGGACACAACAGTAGCGCTGCAAAGGGCGGGGTTGTTTATCTAAGTCGGATGGGGGCGGGGCATGTAAACCGTATGGTCTTACAAATCTTTATATTTACATATAATCATCTTTTTATGTTGATTTATCATAAATAATTTGTTTTTATAATACTTTTTAATTTCATATTAATAACGATTTTTTTAGTGATTTGGGATCATGATTTCAGAGTACGTATATAGATAATTTGGATAAAGTAATATTATAGGCGTGGTAAAATTTGAAGTTGTCTATTCATATCTAGCTGCTGAAAATGAAAAAGGGAAAGATGTTTTTGTTAAAGGGTGAGGTTATTTTACAAATTGTATTTTTGCTACAAAGTGTGAGAATACATAATGAGACTAAAAAAGTCATAAAAATTATATCTCACAACCTAAATTGAATTAAAAAAAATATATCGTAGTCTCCGTTCCTTTCGTCATTCTCTTTCAGAAAAAAAAATAAAAAATAAAAAAAAATTCATTGTGTCTTTTTATGACACAATGACGTCATTGTGTCTTTCATAATGACACATGGCATCATTGTGTCTTTCATAAAAAATATTATTTTTTATTTTTCGTTTTATTTTTTTCCTTAGTGAGGACAGCTAGGGGAACAAAAGCTCGAAATTACTTTTTTGAAATTCGATTTAAATTGTGAGATACAATTTTTTATAACTTTTTTTTGAGTTATTGTGTATTTTTACACTTTATTTGTTAAATTTTTCGGATGGTTTGGATTGAGCCCAAAGTAAAACACTTTAAAAATATAATGGATTGTTACAAAACTTTTTACTTGGTATGTATGCCATGGATTCATTGGATTGTGAACTGTGACAATATCTGATGGGCCTCAAAGGAAGCAGGCCGAAGACTTGCTATATCGGGTTTTAGGCCTTTAGGTTTATGCTTATAGCCCACCAAAAAAGCCCAAGAAGAGAAATCAAATGGGCTGGCCCAGTTGATGACTGGTGTTTACTTTTATCTAGAATTAAATAAGAGAAATCAAGTTTCAGTCAGATCAGATGCAGACTCAGTCAGAACCTCTTACTGGGTCAGCTTCTTACTCAGTTAGATCTTATTCAGTCAGCGCAATCAAACAACCCCTAAATATAACACGCTCTTTTAGAACGCCAACTTACGCACATCTACTTCATCAAATTCTAATATACCATTACCCTATGTTAGGATTTAAACTATAATCTTCTCGCAAGAGACGAGTTTATACCACTCAACCGGGATTAATTTACACATGTATCAAATCCACGTATTTGTTTTACTCAGGTGGTTACAGGTCGAACCATATGCAATATAACCATTAAAGTAATTTTATGTATTCTATATCTAAATCTTATTTATATTACGTTTTTACTTATATATGTATTTCTACAATTGTCTAAATTTAAAAACAATTATGTAGCATTAAAATATGTATGATGTTCATAATAATTCATTAATGATTTTTATCATTTTTGGAAATAACACAAAATTTATGCTTTTGAAAGAAATTGTTCAAAAACGACTGGTCTAACAAACCCAACCAACCCAACCAATTTGATTTGTTTTCTTATGAAACCATAGTTAACAGTTTGACTCATAATATTCATAAAAACCGACCATCTGGGATGGCGTTAACAGACCGTGAAGGAATGCGTGTAATGGGCAGAAGGCGGCGACATGGGTGGAGAAGAGATGATGTTATTACTATGCTGTGTACTTTAGACTCTGCACCTGTTTATGCCCAACCAAAAAAGCACCAGAATTTACCTCTAATATATTTTTGGGTAGTTTTAACCAATTTCTTTTTATGGTAACTATGGCTTTCTAATTTAAGAAAGTACTAGCTATGCTTAAGCATTACCTATCCTTAATACATAAAAACCACCCATGACCCTTATTCCTCACCTTCCACCTATTTTAGAGATCATGGCTCTTGCAAAACAAACCCAAGCCTTAATCCTAGTTTTTGTTTGCATCATTTTCGCCACATGCAAGAATGCCCATTCCCAACCCACTAAACTCGAGGCCAAGCCGTCAGAAAAATCCTCTAAACCTTCTAAACTCCTGCCCCCTAACAACAAAGGAACGGCGCCTGGGCAAAAAGCTGAAGTGGCTAACATGGTGGCAAAACAAATGCAAGCCGTTGAGAAAAAGATTAATGAATTCAATGCATCACTCAAGAAACGGCCCAAAACTCCGAAGCCATCATCACCTAGGGCTCGAGAGTGCATTTCGGAATGCGATGAGGTGTTTGGTGATGCCATTGATGATATCAAGAAGACTCTTGATAGTCTTAAGAGCCTAAATCTAGTGAAAGCCAATTTTGATGTCAGTGCGGTTGCCACCAATGTAGACACTTGTAATGATTGCTTTAATGACATGGGAAAGGGTGGAGATGCTGAGGTAAAGAAGTTTAATGATTGGGTACGGAAGATCACTGGAGACGCCCTTGCGGCTCTCCAAAAAGCAGCCTAAATCGTTTTTGTTAACGTACAAAAAAGAGATTTCTAGTGACATCATTTTTCTTAATTCAGGTTTTTCTTTCGTGTAAAATACCAATGTACTTTCACTTTTGACCATTTCTAGTCATTGTTATTATTTTGTACATTTGAGTTGCTAAGAGATAGTTTTTTGTCCTCTTTTGGGTCATTATGCGAACTGCTAATCCCGTTTGGACAATCCGTTGACCCAAACGAGACAAAAAATCACTCATATAATGACTCAAAATGTGCATAAAAAATAATACAATGATTCAAGGGGGACAAAAAGTGAGAATACATAGGTATTTTATGAAAAACAGAACTCTTAGATTTAATGATATATAGACAATATTCCACATCATTAGCCTAATATTGGGAGAATTAAGCTCCTGCACTCATAGCTTCATAACACAGAGCTATCAAATTCTACCATGATTATGTTCTTAGGTGCCATTTTACAAGTCCAGTATTTATTTAGAATCATTTGAAGAACGCAAAGAAAATTTATAGAATGTAGTTACCGACAGTTTGTACAAATTAGTTAGATACACATACCAAGATCATTGCGTATGTAGGGAAGTTGTAGCAAATTCATATATGAAGCTTTTCTTCGATCATATGAAGTCCAATAATTTCTAGGTTTTATTTGTTTGGTGGAAGAACGGTTCCTTTGTAAATCTTCCAAGGACCACCATAAAATTTGGGTCTCATAAGTGGTACTGCCTCGCCAGGATGATCTTCCCAGTATTTTTCCTGCTTGTTGAAATACAAATAAGTTGACGAAAAACTACTAAAAGTCACAGGGTCCTATTTTACCAATTTTTTTGGAAACCAGTTACATGATACTAAATTAGCAAACTGAGTGGGCAGGCGTTGGAGCAACTGGTAAGGTTGCTACTTCGTGAACTTGAGGTCATGGATTCAAGCCGTGGAAGACAGCCTCTTACATAAAGTTTAGTGTAAGGCTGCACACATCAGATCGCGAAGCGGTCAAACCCCTCTCCAACTCTTGCATAAAGCGGGAGATAATTCAAGCACTGGGTAAGCTCTATATGGTGTTTGGATAAATTAATATAACCAGTTTTTAAAGAAATGCACATCCAAACACCGCCTATAAAGTACCTGTAACACTAGAAACTGACTATTGCAAACTAAAGTTGCAATAACTAAAAAACAATTTCAAAACGCACAACCAAACATCCCCTAAAGAATACCTTGTAAAGTTGCTCGGTGATTGCAGCTCCAATGACCCCGGTATAGAAAGCTGCTATATAGATTGTTACAAGAGGAGTAAATGATTTTGGGCGCTTAAACGGATCAACCATGGTCCAAAGAACTTCTTTCTCCCATTTAGTGTGCAAATAATCAGCATATTTTTTCCACAGATATGTTGCCATTCCAAACTTCAATAAGATTCCTGATTTGAAAACACATGTTATAACCTTACAGAACTAAAAGCTTAAGATGCCCACAATTGAAAAATCAAAAGTTCAAAAAAATGAGAACCAATTATGTTAAACTATAGAAACCATGCAAAAGAAGCAACCAAGAGAGCAATATTATACAAGGGCACTACTTATGATATCCAATTTAAATTCGAGTGACGTATTGTTTTTCTTTCTTCAAGACTCATCATCTCCCTCATAAGAAAATCAACCATTTGGGTGGTGAAGATAATAGCTCAAGTTTAAAACTTGTAAAACATCATAAACTTATGAATAACAAAAAATTCGAAAAATTAATTAAAGATTCAAAGAGATGCCCAATCAAATTAGACATAGTAATACAAGATTATTACATGGAAAAAGATAATCAAGCTGCTAGTGTATATGTCAAGAACTACACAACCAATATACATTCTAACTGCATTAACCACTCGAAACCGAGGCATTTGTGGGGTGTAAGATAAATATTTGGCCATTTGTGTTAGTTGGGCATTTCAACAAACAGGTGGTGAGCGTAGAAACAAATAGGCATTGTTCATCAACAGAGATCAAGAAAAGGGGATTTTGAATCAAGAACATTATACAAATTCGGCTAACCCATAGTTAAGAATCTAAGAGAAACTAATTGATTTCACCATATGAGGGTTCTTCAAAGACCCACTAAATTCAAGAACAAATGATCGTTTTCACTAGTTATGATAATAGAAAAACAATGAATTTCAGGAAGCAAGATATGTTCAGATTAAAGAAATGATTAGAAGAGAAGAATACAAACCACCGGAGAGATTGATAAAAACCGGTGACTCCGATCGGCCTTTGCAGTTTGTGCTTGACTTGCAAGCAGTTTCTAAAACATGTATCCTGTGTTTCTTTTAAGGATACTCAACCTTAAAATCGGTATAAACGGTTTATATCTTATATCAGAATAGATCAATCGGGTATTGAAAATAGTTCTAAACATTGTTTAAAAGAAGGTATATTTTAATTTTTAAAAGTATACTAGTCGAGTAGCTCCTGGTCATACGATAAGATAACATTGCCCTTGGTAGGAGGGTATTATGAGTTGTTTCGAGTTCATTTGATTGATGATTGAAAAGAAATGATACACTAGTAGTAAGTTGTTGCTGATCGTCAATAGAAACGATGATAAGTAACAACTTTGGTCTTTTGCTAGTAATTGATGCATGTGCATATGATATACCAATAGTTGCTATTGATCATCGATAGAAACTACGAGTAGTAACAACTTTTCTCGTTTACTAGTAACTAAAACATAAGTATATGATGTACCAATACGATGTACCAATAATAAGTTGTTAGTGATCTTTAATAAAACTATGATTAGCATCAACTTTTGTCTTTTTATTAGCAATTGATGCAACTTTTGTCTTTTACTAGCAATTGATGCATTGGAATTAATTGAGCATTCTTATCAAGAGGGATTGGAAAAAAAAATTTGGAATAATTGAGAAAGTTGTATATTATTGTGTGTAAAATAGAGGAGTGTCCTCTTCCTTTTATACTAGATTACAAGGGTTCCTATCTAGTAAAATATGGAAACAACATCCACTAAATATGGAAGATAATGGAAACATCATCCACTACACCACTAAACATGGAAGATAATGGAAACATCATCCACTACACCACTAAATATGGAAGATAATCGAAACATCATTCACTACACCACTAAATATGGAAGATAATGGAGGTATTT
>BJCN01003058.1:0-13444 GCA_018326445.1 Flaveria brownii | reverse complement strand
TTAAAATATTATAATCTAACTCTTCGTGTTATTACTAACTATAATCCATTTAATTAATGTGATTTTAGCCTATATATCTATCTATAAAAAAACTAAAATAAACATGAAATAATTGATAAGCCTTGTCATATTAATTTTCTTATTTCTCTATATTGTTAATAATAATATTGAATACTAATAATTTTACTCATACTATTTTTAAATTAAAAAATATATAATTTAATAAATAAAAAACCTATTTTTGAATTAAAACACACTTTTTAAAAATAAAAATTTTATAAAATACATAACACAACGAACTTTTTCTTTAAAAATCATTTTTCTTAAAATAAATATTTAAAAAAAATTATAAAATAAAGTTTAAGAAAAATATATTATTATTTATTTACTTAAAGTATCTATTTATACGTAATTATAATCATATTTTATCTTCAAACATGATTTTCTAATGTATAAATTTTGATTATTAATTATTTAATATTTTATTTATTCATTCCGTGTAATACACGGGAACTAACCTAGTATTTTATATACACAACTCATACGGAGTCAGAAATACATGATTTTGTACTATGACAGTTTATTTCTAACCATTTTGCATAATCGGTCAACGTGTATATCCATCCACTGTGACCATTTTATTACATTACCATGTTTAACAAAATTTCACCATTCATTGCTTGTTTGGGTCGAGGCATCAAATTGGGCATCCCTTGAAAATCCTAGATGGCATAGCTTGGAGCGTCAAGACTCCTAAAATAAATGATTGCAGAGGATTATGGACAGTGATCGAGAATGGAGACAATGATGATGGGTCGAGAAAAGTAGGGATGGGTTTTAATGACGATGGATCGATGGAAGAGGGTTCACCAACAAAAAGGACTAGAGAGTTATAAAAAGTTTTCTAGATTTACCAATGTATTTTTTTCAAACGGTAAATGTGCGACCCTACTTTAA
The DNA here is from genome assembly GCA_018326445.1 of Flaveria brownii. NCBI lineage: Eukaryota > Viridiplantae > Streptophyta > Magnoliopsida > Asterales > Asteraceae > Flaveria > Flaveria brownii. Next base: position 12,487 of record BJCN01003058.1, on the reverse strand, counting down.
AGGATAGGTGTTATCTTAATCGGGCATATCTACCTGTGTCCAATTGGGACCGCACCCCCAACCCCTCAGTAGAAAACCCATTGTTAGGAAAACGCCATGCCTCAACTCCAAGGGAGCGTTTGGTTGAAAGAAATGAAATGGAATGGAATTGAGAAACTAGTATAATTTTCAAGTAAAACTATGTTTGAGTGGGTAATAAAATACAAAATCCAAGGGAATGTTTCACCTCAAATTCCTTTGGATGTGGGATTCAAAATCCTTCCACCTAGAGAGGGAATTTAAAATTCCACAACCAAGGGAATTTGAGGTGAAACATTCCATTGAGTTTTACATTTTATTACTCACTCAAACATAATTTTACTTGAAAATTATACTAGTTTATCAATTCCATTTCATTCAATTCCATTCTATTCCATTCCATTCCTTCTAGCCAAACGTTCCTTAAGGCTGTGTTTGGTTGGAAGAATGGAATGAAATGGAATTGAATTGAGAAACTAGTTAATTTTCAAGTAAAATTATATTTGAGTGGGTAATAAAATGTAAAATCCAAGGGAATGTTTCACCTCAAATTCCATTGGTTGTGGGATTTCAAAATCCTTCCACCTAGAGAGGGAATTTAAAATCACACAACCAAGGGAAATTGAGGTGAAACATTCCCTTGGGTTTTACATTTCATTACCCACTAGAACTTAATTTTACTTTAAAATTAAACTAGTTTCTCAATTCCATTCCATTCTTCCAACCAAACGCAACCTAAGTATATTACTCAAAGTGAAATTTAAACTCATAACCTCCCTCAATTTACCAATACATTTGACCCTCATAAATCATGATTATAGATGTGTCTAAATACCTTAGATTGCAATAATAATGTTGTAAAAGTCGCTCAAAACTTAAAAAATGAATCGCTTTAACCACGGTCGGTTAGTCGGTTGGTGGTCGGCCTACATAATTTGACCCTCATGTCCATGTTGTCCCTTCGCTTATTTTATTTTGCCCATGCACTTTTTCCTTTTATCGTATTCATACATATATAATATATTAATTAATCAACGAACATGACTTTTATTTTTTATCTTTAAAATATACCATGCGTTTATTTTTCTAGTTACATATTTTATTGATGTCATTATATTTGTGTCTATGTGGTTGGATGGATACGCTAAACAAATTTTATGTCCTTTCTTTGTTTTTTAATCTTGATTATTATTATTGTTTAGTCATATACATAATGCTTCTACAACAATAAAATAAAATGTCATTATCATACACTAAACGACTAGCTCATTACCCGTGAAATTGGCTGTAGTCTCATCACCCATGTGGGGTATGAATAATCAAGATATTGCTACAAGCCATGCCAACATCACAAGTTTTGTCATTATTAGATTTGTTTTTTTTTAACGGCTGGTTAGTTGTTAATTGTTAGTATCACTAAAGTTAGTAATATTCGTCCATACCAAGGTTTGAACCTTGGACCTCCAAGAGAGGCAAAGCCTCCCACCTCCCCTTAACCAGTAGGCCAAGAGATCATTGATATCATTATTAGATTTGTAGATGATGATTTCATCTTATATATAGTTATATGTGTATACTTTATTAAAAAAGGGAACATTTCTTTTTCATTTCTGTACTCTAATGATTTCGTGTAAAGGTCGAGTTCCCACCTTTTGATTCAAGAGTGTTTTGAGCTTTATGTCTAATTTTAAGCTCGACTCGTGAATAAGCCTGGACTTTAACTCGTTTTATGTATCATTTTAATTTATTTTTGAATATTTTTTAATAATTATTTTGTATGAAACATAATATATATAATAATAATTTTATATATGATAATATATGTTATGTGATTATTTATTCAATATATCAAAAAATTATCTTATATGAATAATATAGTCATTTAGATTAATAAAGCCGAGTATGTGAAATTGGGGTTCATGCTCATTTAGTAAATGAGTTCTGATATAGACTTAAAAATCAGTTCAACGCCTTGATTTGATATTTTAAAAAACAGAGCTCGAGTGGTTCGACTCTTTTACTCCCCTACTAACCAATCGTCAAACTGATTCCAAATATAAGTGGTTTGTAAAGAGGCATAAATTTAATCTCAAATACTATTGAGAATCCGGAGCAATTTTGTTATTCTATTTAACATCAACAAGGACTTGGTGAGTTAAACCATCGTGTCGATATAGACGTCTAGGACTCTAAAACTCAACATTCTAAGACAAGCATTAATTGTTGCTATCAATAGTTATTTGGGTGGACGTTGTATTTATGCAAATAAATATTTTATATATTTTATATATCTTATATAATATTTTACATTTGTTTATCTAAATACGTAATTGTTTAGCATATATTTTGAATACAATATTATATCCACATAATTGTAATATTTTTATATTTTTCAACTTTGACCGTATCTGCATCTATAACATCTAGTAAAATAAAGTTTTCTTTGTCACTTGTCCTTCTCTTATCTAACTTTTTTGTCACTAGTCATTTTTCTAGACATTCACACATCAATTTCGCTCCAAAATGGTATTATAATAATTTAAATACCCATACAAATTTCTCTCTCTTATAAAAAATGAATGTTATTAATTGTCATATTTTTCTCTCTTTAAAATTTTTTAAAATCAAACTGTTTTTTAAATAGATTTTATTAAGAAAATTAGAAATCAAATCATTTAAATTAAATCTAAATAATAAATAAACTAAAACTTTATATAATATGAAATTTTCTAAAACATTAAACGTTTTTAAATGTTTTATTTTTAAAAAACATTATAAACTGGTGAAATTTTTTAAAAACTGTCTTATTTAAACAAACAAAATCATTACAAATAAGCGTTTTTAAAAAATAATATTTATAAAAAAATCTTAAAATGAATGTTTAAAAGTGAAACTATTTAGATAAGAGAGTTAAAAATAGTATAATTATTTTATTTTTTGAATTATTACATATATATAGCTTTAGTTATATTTTATATTAAAATATTATGATATAACTCTTCGTGTTTATTACTAATTATAATATGTTTAATTAATAGTTTTTAGCCTATCCATCTATCTATAAAAAGCTAAAATAAACGTGAAACAATTGTAAGACTTATTAAACTTACTTTTTTATCTCTCTATATTATTAATAATAATATTAAATACTAATAATATTACCCGTACCATATTCATAGTAAAAATATATAATTTAATAAATTAAAAACCTATTTTTTATTAAAAACACACTTCTTAAAAATAAAAAATTTATAAAATACAAAATACGATAAAAATTTTTATCATTTTTCTTAAAACAAAATATTTAAAAATCATAATTTTCGATAAAACAAAAGTTTAAGAAAAATACATAACTGTTTATTTACTTAAAGTAGTTATTTGTATGTATCTATAATCATATTTTATCTTCAAACATGATTTTATAATGCATAAATTTTTACTACTAGTTATTTAGTATTTTATGTATATAATCCGTGTAATACATGTAGACTAACCTAGTTTACAACATTCCAATAAAAGATAAAAGCAATTAATACCAAGTGATCAATTGTATTATACTAAACTCATACCCCATCCTTGTCTTGTATATTTGTTCAAGTTGTAATAGCTTGATTAATCATGGGTGACCCTAATAAAACATAAGTAGATATTACCTCAAATAGTCAAATGGTGACACCTGGTCTAGATGGGTTTGGTCCGGATCACCATTGATTAGGGTAACTCTTGGTTTAATTGTCAAATTAAGAGATCTTTATTACTTGTGACTTTTAGTTATGTATGCGTGTGCTAGGTTGTTGAAGATACATTAGTTTTATTACATAGTTTGGATTGTATCGGTTTGATGTATGAATCAATGATTTTACATCAAGTTTCATATGATTTACTTATTTATGTTGATAAGTGTGTCGTAATGCATTGCTTGTGAGATATAAGTATCATACTTAATTGTTTGGAAAGTTAGTTGGTCTTGTAATCATCACTTACTAAGAGTCGTAGTCTTATTCAATCATGAATATAAAATATCATCTCATATATTGAATTGTGTATACAATATTAAAGTGTAAATAATCGTGGTTAGGTGAGACTTCATATGTGATGCATATTGGACAATAAGTCCGTCAAGGCATCCAATGGTTAAACTAATTCGAGGGTGTTCATCCCCATATGACACAATTCAAATAAAAATAATAAACTGATAAGAGTTATGAAATGTTTGTTTTCCTAAAATAAATAAATATATAAAGTTACTTGATTAAAAAAGACCAGCAAAATTTTGTTGAGATTAGTCACAATAACATGAGATGCCAATTTTGATCATTAACTTAATTCAATCAATCACTAGAGATATCTTCCACTCTTTCAAAAAAAAATTATTTTATTGATTTATCTTACATATATTTACAACAGGATTTATGTTGCATAAATTTATAAAATTACATATTTTTACACACACAAAAAACCGTTTCATTTGAATATTTTTATATATTTCTAAGAGAAATAACATATATCACTTCTAAACTAATAAAGTTAAATGTTTTTATAAACACATGTTTTAATATATGATATAAAATTCCCTTAAACCATAATATAAAAAAATATATGTAGAATCTTACAACTAAAAAAAACACATGTAATATTCACAGAAGGTTTTTAAAATTATATGAGTGGAATTCTTTATATTTTATGAAATTATTGTTAGTCATTGTGTATAGTAGGAAGAATATATTATTGTTCATCTGTTAATTTAAAAAAGTATCGTTTAATTCTTATAAATTTTATAATATTTTTAAAAGTGAATGTGTATGAAACACATCGAAAAAATAATAATAAATATAAAAAAAGCTATTATTTAATTTAAAAAATAATTATTATTAGTATAATAAAAATTATAAAAATGAAAAAACTGATGTGAGTATTTAAATATGTAATAGTCCATGTTTATAATATTTTATGTCATGAACAAACTTTATCAACGGTACATATTTATAAAACGTCAAACCTCATCAGTTGGCAGATCACGCGACTTGACAAAATCGCTTCCCCATACTCCCTTCATAAAGTCCACAACTCCTAATTCACGGCGGTGCTCCACCGCCACCACCACCACCACCGTCACCGTCACCGCCACCACCACCACCACCACCATCACCACCACACACCATGTGTTCCACAAACCGTCAAACCTCACCTCCGTCCGCCGTCTCCGGCAACGCCGACGACGGCGACTGGCGGCAAGAAGCCATCAACGGCGGATCCCTAAAGCTCGTACACCTCGACACCGGATCCAACGGCTGGGCCTCACCCCCCGGCGACCTCTTCTCCCTCCGCGGCCGTAACTACTTCACCAAAAAGCACAAATCCCCCTCCGGACCGTGGCTCCTCCGCCCCGCCGGCGTCGATTGGCTCCGATCAACCTCCAAACTCGACCACGTCCTCTCACGCGCCGACAACCGTGTGATGCACGCGCTGCGGAAGCATCAGTCGAAAGGAGACCACACCACGAAGAAAACGTTCGTCATCGCTGTTAATCTACAGGTTCCAGGTAGAGACTGTTACAGTGCGGTTTTCTACTTCGCAACCGACGATCCGATCCCCGCCGGTTCGCTCCTCCACCGGTTCATCCACGGCGACGACTCGTTCCGCAACCAGCGGTTCAAAATCGTGAACCGGATCGTCAAGGGACCGTGGATTGTGAAAGCTGCAGTAGGTAACTACTCCGCTTGTTTGCTCGGAAAAGCCCTAAATTGTCACTATCATAGTGGCCCTAATTACCTGGAGATTGATGTTGATATTGGTAGCTCGAAGATCGCTACGGCGATTTTGCATTTGGCGTTGGGGTGTGTGACGGCGGTGACGATTGATATGGGGTTCGTGGTGGAGGCGCAGGAGGAGGAGGAGCTGCCGGAGCGGTTGTTTGGGGCGGTGAGGATCTGTCAGATGGAGATGTCGTCGGCGACGGTGGTTGATACGGTGGCGTGTAAACCGTTGGTGACGGTGGGGGCTCATGGTAATCGTGTTCAGGCGTCGGATCTGCATGATGATGGTGGTGATGGTGGTGATTGAATTGTTGGATAGAGGTGATGATGAAGGTGAATTGTGGTGGTTATGAGGTATGATATAGGGTTTGTAGTTAGGGTTCGTGATCTGTGATCTATTGTTCTATCCATTCGTCTGTTCACTGCTTGAATTGAGTTTTTGTGGTGAATTTGATGCTGTGTAGATAAATTTGATAATAAGTTAATGACTATGACCCTTAATTGACGAGTATGAAACTTGTTCAGGATAATTTGTTCTTACATGTTCTTGATTAGAGTTTGATTACAAATTGTTGCGCCCTTTTGATTTACCAGAAGCAGATGAATAAGAATTAGTTGCAGGATTGTTTTACAAAATGAAAATTGATGTGATTTGCAGGTTATAATTTGTTAGATTGGTAGAAAGACGAAAGGTAAACAGGTTGCTTATCAAACACCCAAATGGAAGATATTGCTAGAACTGTTGGTTCTTAATTACAAGTCTGCAACTTCGCTGTCGATTGCTGTTCGACCGTGGGAAGGGGTGCATACATAGCAGAGTTTAAATGATCTTGTAGCTATGGTTGATTAGCATTGATAATATTTGCTTCTTGTTTCTCTTCCTGATCTTTTCACTTGAAAAGATTTTGAAACATTGTTTTCTTGACCAATTAGGAACAAATGTGAATGAAAACATAATGCCATTAGATGCAAACCCTTTTACAGTTAGTGTGTTCACAGTTTTGTACTCTTGTTTGACCGGTTTGGAAATTGATAACTATGGTTTTGAGAAGCCACAAACCAAGCGGCTGAGTTGGTTGGGTTGTATAGACCGGACATGACTACTCGGTTCAGTGGTTTGTGTGCTTTTCTTTTATAAAGATGGCTTATGAGTTATGAATATATGAACACAAATAACTGAATGTTTTAAGGATCAAGTTAAAATAATTAAGTGCTTGGATAGTTTCAAGCTCCAAATCATGAAACAAACTCACTGAATCTATAAAACTCAAACTCACAAGCAGCGAACCAACCAATTTGCTTTGATTGGGGTAGTTCAATGAGTTTATCCAGGTGGTTGGTTGGGTCGCCAAAACTATTCAAGTTCGGTTGTTTGAATTAGTTTTTTAGCTTATTTTTAAATCATTAGTTTGTATTGAATTTTAAAATTGATAAAAGACTGTAGTATTAGACATTCTGCAACTAAAATAGAAAGGCGAATGTATTGTTTGATTTACATAGATGGTTTCAGGTTTCAAACTATGAACCAAATGTATAAATCTTAAACCAACTGAATCGATTAATTTGGGTTTGGTTGGTTTCATCAGTTTATAACACCTTTAAAATTGTTACGGTTGAATAACCTCAAAGGACTTGTGACCCAAAAAGTTATATCTGGTGATGTAAACAGTTGTGCACTCAGCCACTTAAAGAAAAGAGAGAAAATATTCTTCTTATTGTAGGTTGGTAGAAAAGTTCCATTCAGATTTGGTTCAAACAAGCCTGCCAGCTCATTCACCAGCTACTTGAATTTGATTCTACAACCTCACATAGTTGTCCTAGTGGCCACATGGAGCTTAGTTGGCAGTTATACAACCAACTTCAAAGTTAATATTGAAAGCAGCCTACCACATGAACACGATTAGCTGTCAAGATATGGTAACGAAAACTGCCAGGTCACATTATGACACGTGGCAGAAGTTAAAAGAAAATAACCACAACCGCTGAATCAAAAACTGAACTTGATTGTTGTATTGATAACAAACAAACCACCATCAAAGTCCTGTACAAATAATCTTTATGCTTCGTCCTCCGAATCATAAACAATTCGACTTCTCTTTGAATTGGGAATTACATTTTCATCTTCACTACAAGACTCAGGATCCTCTACAGCCATGGGTGTACCTGTATCAGGTGATAATAATGCATCCGCTTCACCATCATCAGAGTCTTGGACCAGATCATTTTGAGGTGTGAATTCAGTATCCATATTGGGTTCCAAATCATATTGAGGTGTGGATTCGGTATCCATATCGGTTTCCTTGTTACACACGTCTTCTTGATAGGTAATATCTTGTGGGTCAAGCAAAGGTTCCTGGTTAGGCCCGTTTTCTTGTTGTGGAATGTTTTGTGGGTCGGTAATTCTAAAATCTCTTGCAGTGCTACGCTTTGCATGCCTTAATAAGTTGATTTTGGTGGCTTTGCTAAGAAGAATCAGATACTTCTCATAGTCTTCTATCTGGAATATCAAATCTGGGATGCATCTATTCTCCCTTTTGATCTTGTTTAATATTGTTCCTTTGCTTGCTCTGCTCTCATTTTGATTCTGCAAGTGTCAGTATAGTGTTAACATGTGGACCATATATAAACGGACAAACAAACCTACCTAGCAAAAAATCCTACTCATGCAATAGGCACAGAAGGTCTATGGGGAGTGGCTTACTTCATCATGTTGCAAACAGCAAATGTTGTGTTCTTTTTAATCCAAAAATTATTTGGCTTGGGACTGCTTATAGGCACAGAAGGTCTATGGGGAGTGGCTTACTTCATCATAAGAATAAACTTGTAATTTTAGATCTACTAAAACAATCAAATTTAAATAAGCTACAACCTATGAACAACTGATTTAAGATCAAAGGAAAGGGGATCACCATTAAGTTGATAGATTATGATTTATGATAGAAAAGTCAAAACTGTCCAGTTGACTGGAAGTGGGAAAAGACATAATACCTAAGATATGATGCCAACTATATGTTTAATTAAGCAGAAATTATGTGTTCAGACACAGAATAAAACGATTTCAAACCTTCTGCATGAATTCCACAAACGTGTACAAGGAGGCTGTTAGCTTCTTGCAAGTAGCTTCCACAAGCTTCTGGCATTTAAGGCTGGGTAAGATTTGCTTGCAGCCTTTAGGCGCGATATGAAACTTTGATATCCTAGCTAAGTTTTTATAGAACTTAGCCGCCAATCTTAGTAGATGTTCTGCTTGAGAATCTGGATATTTTATAAAGCCTTTAAATCTTACAATAGCATAACATACATTCTCATTTTATATAAAAAAAAAGTCCCTAGACCGATTTGTAACATATTGAATTCTCTAAGCTTGTTAAATTTATTCATGTAAAAGAAAATGTATATGCCTATTACTTGCACATTCAGCACATACTTAGATGCCACATAAACCTTTTTTGTTGATGTGGATGCCAATGCAGACTTGGATAACATACTAAACATTAGTTTGTTTGGGTAAACAAAATAGTCTACATTGCATCCATGTCAGCAAAAAGGTCATGAAACCAGTTTTTACCCTTTTTGAGTCCTTATAAAGATTATACGAACCTGTGAAATTAACAGTTTCTTACACACTCAGAGCACACATAGGCGCCTCATAGGCTTCTTTTGCAGACACAAATGCCATGTAGACACTTTTGCTGACTTGAATAATTTTTAGTTATGTCAGGGTGTAAAGAAATGTTGGTTTCTTAGGATCAGCAAAAGAATCTGTGTTGAGATCCATGACAACAAAAAAATAAAAAAAAAAAAAAAAAAAAAAAAACAGTCCAGCATCCAGGTATGTGTTTGCTATGCAAGTGCAGGCCTGCAGTTTACTGTTGGTTCCACATGCTTGTATAAAGAGAATATTAACCCTACAAATAATTCAAGAAAGAGTTGGTTACCCTTGAGGTTCATCACCACAAAAGAAGATAACACTTCAACCACAGCTTCAGCCCTCTGGTACAGAGTCTCTTCTAAAATGAAATACAAGTTATTTTTTCCATCTTTATAAGCGCCAGCTAAGCATGTCTTCAACTTCATGCTAAGTCGGTCCATGTCAACAATAACTGATTCAACTAACTGCAAAAGTCCAGTTGCTATAGCACCTTCTGTTGAATGGTTTATGATAGCATAAATTTCAGATTTCTCTGATGGAGATCGCATTGTTTCTGCTAGCTCCATTGCCATTTCTTGAGCAACAATCAAATCATTTGGAGCTTTACTACATGACAGTGCTAGAGTGACTATACTTTTTGCAATCTTTGGGTTTGCTATGTTGTTACTTTTACACACTTGTACCGCCCAGCTTCCAAGATTGTTACACCCCATCATTTTTGCAATATCACACAGGATCTGATAGATTGGTAGAGTTCAAGTCAAAATCATAAACACTAGTCTAAACCATACATGGAGGTGGTAAATGGGTGGACCAGGTAACTATAATATTTCAGTAATAATTTTTTTTTCTAGAATAACTATGGAGAGTTTTATGTATCCTTTTAAAAGTTCATAATTACATATATGTGTGAGTGTGGTGTATACGTATACTTTAAGAAAAACAAAAAATATCATAGCTACCCCTTCTGTACCAAATAAATAAAATCAAAAACTTAAAACAACTTACTTCACTGAATAACTAAAGCAAACATTGTCAATGTATGATAGTTAAAGGGTTAGTTTGGTTAATCATATTAAACGGTTTATTCAGTCTGATTTGATTACTTCATTTACTTTGATTTGGTTGATTAATTAGTTGATTTTGTTTTAATTTGGTTTCCTAATTTAAGTTGTAGGTTAACTTGGTTTGCAAATTTGTTTATTATAATTAGGGGTCATTAGAGGCCTTGTATTTGTGTGTTAAGTTTTATAGTACAAGAAAAGGAGTTGATCTTTGTTGAGGTTAACATCGTTTTTGTTTCAATTCTGGGCCTGATTTTCAACAAACATTATGTGTTGAGATGATTCACTGTGACCTTATTTCCAATTGTGTTCGACCTTATTTCCAATTATATTCTTTGGTTAACAAATGACACTTTTAGCGTTTCAAATAGTAAATATAATTTTGCAAAATTTAGAAGTAAATATGCTATTACCCGTTTGCCTCCATGTTAGAGATTAACATACTCAAGCAAACCATTTTCAGTAAATAAGTCGAAATTAAAAACAAGCTAGTAAGTGATGAATTTACCTCAACTTCATGGAAGAACTTTGCATGAAGAAGCTTAGAGAACAAGGGTTTCACAAACTTTGTAACCAAAACTTTTTCCCTTTGATTATTGATTCCATTCTCTTGATAATCATGATCACATTGAGAATCAATAACATCTTCACCTGCAGAATCTGAGAGCATATCTTCAATTTCTCTAATCTCCTCAAGACTATGAGAATTCACAAAAACCAACTCCTTCAAGCACATTAGAGCCAATAAAAAGAGACTCTTTACATCTCCATTGTCCTTTTTACCTTTGGCTTCCTTTTTCATGAGCAACCAAATCAATTTCAAGAGGGGTGGTCCTAGAACCTTAATATCTCCATAAATCAAGCCCTTCAATGGATCATCTTTTGCCACATAAGCAAAAGATTTTATCTGACAAAGGATGGCATTTAAGACAAAATTCAAGTGTCTACTCTTTGTTGCGTCATGTTTGTATAATTCAAATGATGTTTGAAACAACTGATAAATGCTAGAAGTTGCCAAAACAGGAGGTTTTTCTTTATTAGACTTTGTGTTGTCAGATTCATTTTTACATGTTGAATCAGCAACGGTAGACGGTGTTATCCCTTTTCTAGTACCATTATCTTGTGTATTTTGTGCATTATTAGTAGTATTTTTCTCCGTGGAAACAAATAGATCAACAAGATCAACAAATTCTTTCTCCAATTCATTCCTTTTATCATTAGTTGCTTTTTCTAGTTCAGTAGCAACAGTATTCAATATCACCTTGATAACACCAGCTAAAATCCAACCAGTATATTTGTATCTCTCTCCTTGTAGGCTTGTGAGGCCCTCGTTCTTTGTTTGACCAAGTAATCCTGATCAAACATGCATAGAGATTATTACAGTATTCATTTATGATACCATGATCCATCATTGTAAAATTGGATGCCCAACTGACCTTCCGCATTTCCATTTCTTAGAAGCTTACGGATTGTTGATAAAGCACTAGAAAATGATTCACCAGAACGTGTTCCTTGTGCCTGCTGCAATTTATTGTTAAAACATTTGCACCTACATAATGGGTTTTGCTAATTTTTAAACGAGTGTGATTATTACCTCAGTTTCTTGTGTGAGTGAGAAACCAAAAGAAGCCCGTGAACCTGAACGAGCATCAGATTTTGCTTGTGGCTGAAGTAAAAGAATCCATGAAACACAAGATAAGAGATCATCTAGTGGTTCTACAGTGCAGACCTTGCCATTATCTGTTTTAACACACTGAATTATACCAAGTTGACCATCCTGGCACAATGCAAAAAGTCAACCATGAAATCTGTTAATGTAAATAGATTAGAATAGATCAAATATTAGTTTAGCCTGTTAGTTAAGCCCATGGGCCTTGATGGGCCTTAGATTAGGGTTTCATCCTCTATATATAGAGGTGTCTCCACATTGTAAAAATGGTCCAGAAATAATAATTCAGTTTCATTACATGGTATCAGAGCCACAAGGCTCTCGGTAC
>BJCN01003034.1:0-11903 GCA_018326445.1 Flaveria brownii | reverse complement strand
CTCCGGTTTTGGAGTTTCCACGTATATTCTTGTGTTCAGTTATATTTCTCTATTGTTAGCATTGGGAGGGTTGTTGGGGATCCTTGAGACCGCTTGTTTCCCAACAAGATATTAACATCACATCAGATTTTTCATCCCCTTTAGTTTTCTTTGTTTTGGAGGGTAACACGAGGGTTTTACCCAAGTTTTTCCTCTTTTTACGAAATTAGTTCATTTTTTAATTTATATTTATATTTCATATTCGATAATTAAATTATATAAATACATATATAAATAAACTTTAACTTATTTTAAAAAGAATTACATGATAAAATAAAAATTAGAAAATAAGCTTAATAAAAATAAAATCTAGTAGGAGTATTCTCATCCACAATGTTGTACTCTAATATTCCTTTGTGTTTGATGCAGTACCTTCCCGTCCTCCCCTGCCGCCTCCACTTCCTCCCTGGGGTGGTGGACTTATAATTGAGGGTAAGACCTCCCGAGGTGTCGAATGGGTTCAATTGTAAAGACACTGGTTGTGACCATCGAGTTTTTTGACGAGGCTTTCAGCATTGGTTTGATTGTTTGGCGGAGTTGGATGACGAATTCATAGTTTGTAGAGAGTATATATATTTTAGAGAGTAGAAATAGGGTGTAAAAGCTTTGAGTGGTATTTAAATGGTATAAAAATTAAATAGTGTATTTTTAAAACAATTGAAAAAGTGGGCATAATTGAAACCAGTGAAAATTATTTGGGTTGGTAGTTATTTTTCTTACCGGATTTAAGGAGGTGGTGTTCACACCCGTGTCCTTGTATTTCTTACCTTTCTCTAATATCCAATCTGTGTCTCCTGACCTTTTTTGTAATGGTTGGTCAATAATATTAACCATTTTTTCATCTTATTTTTATACCTATTAAGGAAATAAGAAAAAAAACTAATGTTAGATTCGTTAATTATTTAATAAATAAGCTAAAATAGATCAATAAAGTAGTAGTTTTTAGGTAGAGATTAGATTGGTCATGTGAGATGTAAAGATCACCAAAAGAACGCGCAAACCTTGAATTTCCTTTTTGCTTTTTCTTTTCTTTTTTTTTTTTCTAGAAAGTGTACTCATATTTTATATTATTTTCATTTTTATTTGAAATCATGAGGGTTTGCAGGATTATATGTCGCAATTTCATTAAAATACAGCAATATAATAATAAAAAGTTTACATTATTAAAGTTTTGCTATAACACCAACAAATAAATAAATGCAAATACATTGGTATAAGTTATTCCATTGAACCACCTTTGTTATGATACAATCTTGATTAACTTTTGTTTTTGGAAGATTCATACGTATCTTTTTGACCAACTTTATGTATGGATTGTTCAGTCATTAACATTCATGGATTTGAGTGTTCATGACATGAGACTAACTATGGTAAATAGGATAAACAAACAAACAAACAAACATACCCAGTATATCTCACTCAAGAGTAGGGTCTGAGAGGGGTAGGTGGTGACGAGTCTTTTTTCCATCTAAGAAGATAGAGAACTATAGTAAATAGGATATGGTTTATTATTGATTGAAACTAAATGTGTGTGTAATTGCTTGCAGAAGACCTTAAATATATTAGTAATTGCTTGTAGATATTGATAATCTATGATAATTGATAGTAAATTTGAACTACCGCATAATCAATATCTGGATTTTAGTGTTTTTTTAGAACGACTGCATTTTATTGAGACTAGAAAGATGTTAGATGGAATAAAAATCTACAAAAATGATAGTAGATTTTAAAGCCAACTATATCCGCTTCAAATTACATTTATGTTTTCTACCATTATACCATAAAACGAGAAATAAAGAAAATCATCCAATAAACAATGTTAAAATGCCGCCGGTTTTTGGACACACCACATGTAATTAAAGGATAATGTATCGACTAAAACTTCTATATATTTAAAGAATTAATTAAGGAACATATGATTATATTCTAATAGTGAAACAAAATTAGATAAGAAAAGTCTAATTTGGGTTATGATTATTTATGATAAATATATTTTATCATGAATTTAGTGAAGTAATATTATCTAATTTTAAGTAATAAAAGCAGCAAGTTGAAGATTAAAATACTTATTAGGTGTTGGGTTGGGATCTAAATAGGTATGAAAACACTTTCTCAACACATTAGTTGATCGACCATATATACTTATCAATTATCAATTTCTTGCCCCCAACCTTCTCAGAAGCTCGATATGCATGCATTGACAAAGTAAATGCGAAATTTAAAGAAACATAATATTTGTTCATATACTTTTGTTGAAAAAATAAACACAACTTGTAATATTATATATATCCACACTTATAGTTAAGATATTTTTCTAAACACTGCGTCATTTAATTAGTGTATTATTATTTGTTTTAGTAGTGGGTTTATATGATGTATAAACACAACTTGTAAAATGATGTATTTGACTACAAACATCCTAACGAGCCTATCACAAGTTCCTACACTAGTTGATTTGTTTTAGGGATAACGTTGAGTACAAAATTGATACATGTAAGAATCGTATAGACACTTATACGGTTTTACGTGGTGCATTTTGATACAGTGGAAGGGAGAAAGAAAGACGTTTATGCAATAACATAGCGTTTAGAGTTATGCTTATACATGTGTTTAAAGTTAATTGAACGCCTTCTATATGTTTTGTTTGTGCATAATGATGATCATGTCAATATGACAATTTGTATAGATCATTTTAGGGTCAACGATCTGTGCATGATTTAGACTAACACCCAGACGTATGCTGTTGATCAAGTCAATGGTACGTTAATTTCAACCAAATTAAAATGCATATAGTTTTAAAAAGAAATAGAAAATAATAATCTTTTATTACAAACTCTACTCTTAAGGAAGTCAGCTTTGGATGAGTTTTCAATATTAGTTTCTCCTTGGTTATTCAGATTGTATCTTAACATACAATGGTTTATAAGTATTACAAAATATACATAACTACATATGTTTAAAATGAAAAAAGATTTATAGAAAACTAAAGTTTGATAACTGGTTTGGTTTAATTGATAACCATGTTCCAAGTTCCAAACAAAACCAAATCGTTAAAACAGTCAAATAGACAAAGGACTATGAACAACCCCTATTTGGATCTCAAAACAATGAAAAAGGGCGTCTTGCTTTAGTTTGGACCATTTGGTCGGTCTCTATTACAAAAAACATGATTAACATCTTTCACATGAAACATTCTTCGTTAGTATTGCTACTAATTTGAGACATAAATCAACACTTGTGACGAACCACTTTTGTAATCGATTATACGATGGTCTATCCACCACCAAATGTATTCATCGCAAACGTCACAAATTAGGGTACTCATTTGTGGATACACTAATTTATTAAAACAAAATAGGAAAATGTTTATTTATTAAAATTTACCTAAGTTTACACATTTAACCTTCTTTTGACCTAAAACACGGTTTCTAGCACAAACATGTTGCTAAAAAAACCTAGAAAAGATCGGTGGACCTACATGATTTCTATTAATATATATTAATTATTAATTTCTCCTAAAAATATAAGTTGAATAGCGGTTTTAAAGTTTTACTGCCTTTGGGACAAAAGTCAAGCCTTCGAGATAAAAAAAAAAGAAAAGAACAAGTATATAAGATTTTCTCCCCAAAATTATTTAAGGGTTCCTTTCAAAATGATTTTAAAAATAGGTAAATCATATGCAACGATAACGAAAAAAGAGACGGCTATTTTTTGTGTATTACAGTTAAAACAATAAGTAGATATATTTATACAGTTGATATGATCCTTTCTACATCATTGATTTATCCGTTTTGTAGACAAGATGGGAAAAAGAACGTATGCAGAGATACATATATTGGTATTTCGGTTATTAGTCAAAATGATCTAAACCAATTCTTACAATAACATGTTTGGTTATTAACCGGTTTTAGAAGGTATAAAAAGCTACCTTTTGTAATCGGTTTGATTTTGTTACCGACCGGCTTTTAACCAAATAAAATCTGTTGTCGATACTGATTTAAAAAACAGGTACCTAATCAATTTGTGATGTGAGAATCGGTAAATAGGTAAAAACCATTGGTTACGATTGACGAAAAACCAGTTTATTTTGAATTGGTTAAACCTGGTCGGTTATTATTTAGGTTTTTGAGTCGGTTAAATTAACCGGTTATTTTCCCACCTCTACATATACGTAGTACGTTAGTAGAAAGTTGGCTTTAGCCTGTAGGCATATGATGGCTGAATATTTGGATTTTAACACCATCCACCAAAGTTGTTTTATATTGGGCTTACAATATCGTTATTGGTTATTTGATCAAATATGAAATACCTAATAACCCAAAATATATGGAGTGCACTCTCATAGATAGATTATAGATCTAAACCTAAAGGTATTGCTAGCTTTTAACAAACATTTCAAAAGCTTTTTGAATCGTGTGCTTTATATTACCCTTATATTTTAACCTTTTTAATAACGTCTAATTCCACTTAATCTTGCACTGTAATAATTTAACACAAATCATTTTTGTGAGTGACAGATGCCAAATAAGAACCCCGTGTATAAGTTACATGCCCTTCACAAACCACATATCACATGTGCTTATGTGGGCCTATTTAATGTAAATAGTTATGTTTTGATTGATAATTGATTCATGTAGTTAAACAGATCAACTTGTCAACCTTTATAATACATATATTATTACATCACACAACCTGTCTAAGATGTTTACATCTTAATTACCCCTCAATCTGTTTGTGTCGTTTAGATAAATGGATTAGACGAGTCACATCCGACTTGCACGATTTTAATGCACAAATGTATGAATCATTATAGAAGAACTTACTCCCGAAGATTTAGCTTTCCAAAAGATTATCTTCCGTGGAGGTTGCTACGATACCCATGATATACCCAATCTCCTCGGATATTTCCTTCATAGAAGGGCGGTTTTCTCTTCGTTCCTCTAAGCAACTCACTGCGAGGAACCCAAATGCTTTCATAGCATCGATGTCCAACGAGGTCGCGTGTTGCTTGAGCATTGGGTCAATGGCATCAACCAATCTTTCTTCATTTACTATTCGCTTGATGTAGGCAACCAAGTTTACATCTTCTGTCGGTCTACCAAAGTCTATAGCCTTTTGACACGTAAGCATTTCCAATAACACTACTCCAAAACTATATACATCACTTTTATCAGTCAACTGATAGTTCCAATAATAATCAGGATCCAAGTACCCAAAAGTACCTTGTGCACAAGTGGTGACATGGGTAACATCTTCCTCGGCTAGTCTTGACAAACCAAAATCTGCAACCTTTGCTTTCATGTTATTGTCGAGTAAAATGTTGCTGGACTTCACATCACGATGGTAGATCGGAGGAGATGCAGAGAAATGGAGGTACGTGAGTCCCTCAGCAGTGTCACGAGCAATACATAACCGTTGAACCCATGTTAGAGGTTGTTTATTTTGATCATGCATATGATCATAGAGGCTTCCGTTCGGAATATACTCATACACCAAAAATGGTTGTTCAAGTTCCACACAACAACCGAGAAGGCGTACGAGGTTCTTGTGGTTGACCTGGCATAGAATTCGAACCTCATTTAGGACTTGATCGATGCTTTTGGTGTTCCCGAGCTTTGGGCATTTAACAGCTACTATCGTGCCGTCGTCCATAACACCTTTATATACTTCTCCAAACCCTCCAACGCCAAGAAGACCACTTGATGAGAAGTTGTTAGTTGCCTTTTTGATATCTTTGCTTGTGAAGATCTTGGCTAACTTTCCAATACCACTCGCCCCCACAATCTTGTCACGCTCACGAGCAAGGCGTTTTCGTGCTGCTTTGCTTTTCTGACGCCGAATAAACACAACGAGCCCAAATATGCTCGTAAAAAATATTATCCCACCGATGCATACCGTAGATGCAACAAGTACTGTCCTCTTTCTTCTGGCCTTTTTGAGATCTGCAACAAAATGACACGGTAGTTAATATGCAAAATGCTCTTCAATACTAAAGATTGTTTTAACTACGTACTAATCACCTACCCTTAACACACTGCCCAAGCGCTGCATCCCAACGATATGCAGACTTACAGAAACACTTTCGAGTGCCATCAAGAGCGTCCCTACAAATGGAGGTCGAGTCACAATGTGCTTGTTTTGTACACGGTGGCTCTGGTGGTAGAGCCCACATCAACTCCACCATAGGATCAGGCCACTTGCTAAATGACAATGAGCTGTTTAGATTGACAAAGCTTTTGTAAGCCCTGCATCGGTCCATGGTTAGCCGAATTACATACAGGTTTACCAAGCTTCCTTTATAATAATAACAACAACGAGGAGATTTCCTACACATTGACATCTGAGGCAAGCTGTTCTCATAGGCTCGACAAGGACTTGTAGGAGTACAATCCATCGAAAGTGAAGACATTCTTTCGGTACAGTTGAAGAAGATGATAGTGTTGTTTAAGGATATGGTGAAAGGCAAGGAGGTGTTCAGTTGTATGCCATTGGAGGGAAGATCAGCCGTGACACACGTGTTTGGTAAGAAGGGCGATTGGGCGATCACTAGCCGTTGGTCTTTGGGGGAGATTGATATGATCCGGTAAGTGTTATTGAGCGTGTCAAACTTTAACACACCCATGTCACACCGGATCTTGTAGGATTGGTGGCCACATGTGGGTGCAGTGCTGAGCGGATATGGTACTGGAGTGTTCCCACAATGTGGGCAGCGGATAGCCACCACACGAATGGTGTGCACTATCATAACCGCCATGAGCACCCACATTCTCATAGACATATTAACATCACACGAACGGGGATAATAAGAACTAAACTCTTAGGTATTTGTAGGATTTTGAAATGTGAAATAGGAATCCTAGGATTTTGTTAATGAGATCCTTCACGTGAACATACGAGATTCTTGTCCCCTCAAATATCCAAAATGGTTTGTACGATGAACATAGTTTCAAACAAAACCAACAAGATCTGAAATATTGTTTAGGGATGGAGGCATGTTACTAACTCCAAGCAATTGGGGACCAATCTCGATGTATAGTGGCACAAACAACCTCGTATTGGTTGTATTCCGAAGTAAGTTCTAACCAACATCTAGATCACCTTTTTTGGAGAGTAATATTTTCGTTTCAACAATGTAAGAGAGCAGATACATGCACCAGGTCTACATAAAGTTTTATCGACAATCGACATATGTACAGTATTTTTAGAATCAGTTCCAATCGTACAATGAAGAACCGTTGGAAGCTTTAAAGAATGATTACCACATGTATACATATGATTGTACATGCAAGCAGACTATAGTATGTACACATGCATACACATATGTATGATGTACCCTTGTCGTCGGTGATAGAGAAACTGCTAACCTAACAAAACTTTTCTGGCTGTCTAAAAGCAGCAAATGAGGGAACCCTCGGCCTCAAGTAAGTGGTTCAGCAAGAAGAAGTGTATGCCACCATCCACATGCTACTACTCTGGGTACACAGCCATCTAGAGTGACTTGAGATGGGATGTTACGGTCTATCACATCTCCCAAACCGAGCTGCAATGTTTATAACGAGTCATGTATTGTTATCAGGACAATAAATCATCGATGAACTCTGGTTATAGGGAGGGGTTTGTACCTGACCATACTTGTTCCATCCCCAGCAGAACACCTTCCCGTCTTCAGAAATACGAAGCAAAAAAAAAATATAATTTAAGCCAATCTGACCTTTCATTAAAATGTCAACAAACAGTTTGTTGTAATACATACCTGTAACGATAGCACTATGTCTTGCCCCGCATGATACAACTCTTGCATGTTCGTTTTCAAGACTAGGAGCGTCCAAAAGCCGTGGCAATGTCTGGAAAGAAATCATGGATTAACAAGAACAGATTTTGCATAAAAGAAAAAAATTCAAGAAAAGATACGGGAAATACTAACCTCAGCTTGATCGGTGCCCGTACCCAACTGGCCGAATTGATTCCCACCAAAAGCATACACATCACCATCGCCTGAAATGCAGATTGTATGCCAGAGGCCTGCAGCAACTCCGTCTATGCGGATACCCAACAAGGATGATACACATGTAGGGCTTAGCTCATCATCGGTGCTTCCTTGCCCACACTACACCATGAGAAATATTAGAATTCATGATTAAGATGCAACTACCAAAAGACTACTACAAACATGAAACTGAAGAACATAGATATGATTCAAAAATGTCTGTTTTATCGCCTTCCATGTACAACTTCATCTTGAACATTCAGTGTGCTTTTTCAGTTTTTCTCCACCGTTTCTACCTTACCTACATATTGATTGTGCAGAGCAGATCAATACAGATGAATCTCCACCCATTTCCAAACAACTCAAACATAGGAAACAAAATGAACGCATGCAAAACAAACTATAAAGATCTTGATACCATCATCACTTGTTCAACACCAGATATACATGACAAAATTCATACCACTTGCACCTCCTTTATTTCAGGAAAATCAAGAAACAAACAACTGTTATAAGTGTGTCGTGAATCATGATAGCATACACCATGTGACATAGGAGAGGGTAGAACACATGGTTCATGAAACCGTAAGAAGATACCCACAAAAAAGGCAAAGAAAAAAGAACAAACAAGAACAAATACTTTGAGAACAAGGGAACTTCACCTGTCCATAGAGTCCCCAACCAAAAGTCATTAACGCCCCAGCATCTGCAGATGCATTATGCGAGATCAATATTCAAGTTCAAAATATATATCCAGTAAAATGAACAATTATGAATAGAGTAATTACATAGTCTATGAAACTTTTAAATATAAGTCTCTGAAGCAGTTGAAAACTTACCAGTAATTACAGCACTGTGTCGCCCTCCACAGGCAATTCCTTTAATATAACTTCCAGGGACTCTATAACCCTCCATGGTTCCTCTTGGAAGGGATGTTGACCTATCTTTTCCTGCTGATGATGTGGCAATGCAAGGTATAGGATGCGGTGAAGATACCATTCGTATGCGGGACCCCAAACCTAACTGCCCCTCACCTCCATACCCCCAACCCCACACCTGTCCTGTATCTGAAACTTCACACAAGTTACTAACATTAAGAATACTAGCTACTATACAATACCATAATACAAATCAACACTGATCAAATTGGTTGGTTTGAAATTACCTGATAATGCCAATGTATGCCGCCCACCAGCTGCAACTGTGGCTATCCTTACTCCTGGATTTAATGCAACTAAACAGGGTAAAGCTGAGAGAGGCTCATCACCTGATGATGAGCTTTCAACCACTTGTTTTGTTGATGATACACGTCTCCTTTTTGTATTTTCATCCCCAAAGGCTTTGCCGTCTACACTTGAGGCTACGCCACCAGTGGTCCTTGATCCCTGTGGGCGAGGGCTCACTGTATTACATTTGAATATATGGTTAATGAATAGTTACCATATAGCTTTAGCAATTACTGTTATAATAAAAAATATATTACCTTGTTCTGTTAAAAACGGATTCTGCCTCTCAAATGCGTCTTTCTCTTGATTTTGAGCTGTGTTTGGATCCCCAACAACTTTCCCAGATGGGACGCACTCTTTCCATCCCCATGTATAAACCTCTCCAGCTACTGCAGACAAAAGATGGGGATGATTTGCAAGGTTTAAAAAGAGAAGTGCAAATGAGTATAATCTCATGATCAGAATATAGATAAAAGTAGTACCTGTTACACAGACACAATGTGCCCAACCTGCTGCAGCTCTCACTAATGAAACTTCATTCGGAAGAGGGAAAGGTTCTGGTGTTTCCTTAACAAACACAAGTAAAGAAACTTCACATTAGCGTCCTCTCCATGAGATTCAACAAACAGATCAAAAGATATGAAGCTGTATTTTAATACCCCATGTTTCCCTGATGTCACGTAGCTTTGACCAAGATCATCAGTAGAACCCCATGTAATCAGCTTCCCTGTGTCTGATTAAAGAAAGGCTGTTATGCGAAAAGGATACAAAAAGTGGATATCAACTATGAAACTTTTATATATGTGCAACATAGAGGCATCAAAAAGACTTCTCAATCTTGACAAGATGGTAAATACTTTGGATGTTCATGTCCCCACATTGCAGGTTTACCAGGGTACAGGGCTCTAAAAAGAACAGGAACTGGGAAGATAAAAACCATTCAAATCCACCCTTAAGAAGCAACAATCAATAATACAGGAAATGCTAACATACTGAAAAATGGCTGCACAAAGTCAAATCTGTCGATGAAAGAACTCAGGTTTAAAGCTTTCAAGTTTTTATCAGGTATGTTCTTAAATGTTGACTTGTTCTTCAGTTCTTTTTTCCTTTCTCTTTATCTTTGGAAACTTTGCCGGTTTATTAGTATTAGCACCTGTTTTTTTCAAGTTCATGTTTTGAATTTTAGCCTGTTGGATTAGTATTTTAGTCTCTTGGATTAGTAATAGCACAATAGCACCTATCGCTTAGCCTGGCAGCCTCCTGATTTCAAGTTGACCTAATTGTTCTATTAGCACCTGTTGATGTGTTTAATCCCTGTAGCTGCTTTTGTAGTATTGTCTATATGTTTTATGTTTTGTATTTTTATGAGAAGCATTTATCACCTGTTTTTTGTATAATCACCAGTACTAGTGTATTACTGTATGCATGTTTTTAATGTTTTAGTTACCTGTTCCAACCAGATGTATTAATTACTTGTTATTTATTTAATCACCTGTTCAGTACCTTTTTTAACTACATGTATTAGACTATTAGTGTATTTATGTGTTTTGTCTTGCCCTTTAATCAGATTTACTAATAACCTGTATTATGTTTAATAACCTGATCAGAACCTGTTTTAATCACCTGTATTAGTGTATTTATGTTATCTGTTTTAATCAGATGTATTAATCACCTGTTTTCTGTTTAATCACTTTCACCTGTTCAGTGCATGACTGCATGTTGATGTCTATCTATATGTTTTCTGTTTCTGTTCAGCACCTGTTTATGCTTATGTTTTTCTTTTTTTTTCTGTTAAAGCACAGGACCTGTTTAATCACACGTTGTTTTTTGTCTCCTGTTTCCTGTTTTGATTGCTTTATTTTAGAAACAGAGTGGATTGAACCAGCCCCTCTGCCTCTCCTACATCCATATCATCTAACTGTTCTAAAAAGTATGGAACCTAAGATCATAATATATAACGAATGTTAGATGTAATTTCTGTGGGGAAAATGGTCAACAAAACAGTTTATTGACTTAAGCAACATGAGGTGGGAGGTTCTAAGAATGCTACAAAATGTTCCAGGGCATATACGAGAGGAGATAAAGTGTTAGGTATACGCAGCGGAACACTATCACAGACACACACGAGAAATAACATGGTTCAGTTAGTGTGACCTACGCGCACAAACTGCAACTAGGGTTTCTCTTTATATGCTTAGTACAAAGATTACAACACACGACTTAGGTATTTATAGAGACACATAAGGTTAGTAACTTAAAGAACAAGAAAGCTAATCATCGGCTCAAGCACAAAAGCCTTCACAAATCCAACAATAAAGACATTCATGCAAAAACATATAACGTTAAAAGTGGTGAACTCAAGGTTTTGAGTTGATGTCTATAATCTTGATGACGATGAGGAAGAGTGTGATGAGGTAGGTGGTAGTAAGGCGCCTCAGCCTTATTTTTTGGGTAAAAGGTTGATAGATAATGGATTCAATCAACCCCAAATGAATGTAAGAATAGGAAGAAAAGTGAATGTAATCAGTGTAAAAGTAGGAAGGATTTCTAATAGAAAAGGTGAAGAAGGTTCAAGGAAGGTTACAATCCAGGGATATACCCTCTCTCCTTACACAAACACTGCAGGAGCCTTTAATTCATAACTAACACAC
>BJCN01003025.1:0-16876 GCA_018326445.1 Flaveria brownii | reverse complement strand
CAGTCAAGTTACATCATTGTGCAACCCTAACCGCCGTCACATCAACATCAACATTATTCGATACACAAGTTGATTGTTCATAGTTATTCATTATTATTCTTTTGTAATCATTACGGTATAATCAATGAAATTACTGTTGAATAATTATTGATTTTTGCATTCATTGTGTTTCTGTGGTTGTGTTCGTCATTAATCATTAAACCAATTAAACGTCAATTAATGATAATTCCGCGATCATTAAATTGATTTATTTTAATACTGATAATTCCTGAATTGAGATCCTTGGATTCACACTTTCAATGAACCTCATGAGAAACTCATAATCATGATCTCTCCTTATCACAAACCATCACCGATAATGGTCTCATCAGCCCGTTAAAATGTTCGCCTAGAAAACTGAACCTCCAGCTTGCCACCCACACCAACGTTTACCACCGATATCCGCCCCTTTGTGGAAAAATTTCAATGGTGCCATTAGATGGGCCATTGTCTTATTAATTACGATTCTTTTAAAATGCACATCCAAACATTTTAATGTCTTTTACAGGTCGCCAATGTTAAATTATGCATAGATCCTATGATGAATGCTTAAACCGACACCACTACAAATTTGGTTTCTGGTAATGGAGGGTCTCACCACATTACAAATGTCCTAAACAATATGACTTCTTGTACCATATGACGGAACCAAAGAACTAATAATCGGGGAAGACTCATTTCTACGAATGACTCGTATTGATTCTCTTGTTATTCATGTTTCCTAATCGTTCCTTAACTCTTAAAAATGTTTTATGTTCCATCATTATCCCACAACATCATTGCTACATATCCTTTGTATTTATCATCAAAGATCTTCAGTCCTAAACTCTACTCATCCGGGGCACAAGCACACAAGAAATATAAATATATGAACTGCGTTCCTCTATGTTGCATATAGTTTTCACCTTGCAATGGACCAACGCCACGACCTGGCACCATCGACTTTCTCACCCGCACAATAGAAATTTCAAGTTTTATTGTCTTTCATTCGTTATAATTTGTAAAAATTATAATCCTTGCCACATCAATAAAATTCCAAAGTTACACTTACGAAATACTTTGCTAACCCGGTATTCCATTCTCGTACTAAGCACTTAGCCTTGGACTTTCATTTGTTCATGACTAGTAGAAGAAGTTTTTCACATATAACTCACATTGCTAGTGATGACCAATTTGCTGATTCCTCATGAAACCATTCATACTATTAGCATGTCTTCTATGAGTTGGGTAATCATATTAATTCTTACAAGTCCAACAAGTCAATAAATAGTTTTAAAACCTAACAACCAATTTAAAAACCGCACATCTACTCTTAGTTTAGTAATCAACTGACCTAATAATTTTTTAAACACTTAAAAAATTAACCTAAATAATAAAAATGCATTTAGAGCAGCAATTTCAAAAATTAAAGATTTAGAGGGACGATCACCTGTTGCACTTCTTCTCTCAAAATTCTTTAGTGACATTCCTCCTTGTGATCCACAATGTCAAAAGGACTTAATGAACCGATAATAATTGAGGGGGTGTTTGGGATTGCTTATTAAATCAACTTTTGACTTTTGAAATAGGTGAAAAGTCAAAAATACCACTTCAAAAGTCACCAAAAGTCAAAAAATTTAACAACTAGTCAAAATTTTAACTTTTGACTTTTGGAGGGGTATTTTTGACTTTTCATCAATTTCAAAAGTTTTAATAAACAATCCCAAACACCCATTTCAAAAGTCAAAAGTTGTTTTAATAAGCAATCTCAAACACCCACTGAATGATAACTACTAGAGAGTATAGATTATAAAGACCTGATCAATGTAGCGTTAGAGCCTCATAGACTCATTTAACTACGTAAAACAAATCATTTTTCTACTTTGTTTTTGTTTTTTTTTTACTATAACAATTATTGTCGTACTAATGAATTTTGTTTATACATACATGTAAGTTTCTATTTTTATGACCCATTGTTACTTATTACATTTCCGAATTTTGTGGACCGGACCTAATCAAATGTTGTGTGAGTTAGTTGTTGAGAAAGAAAATTAATAAAAGTATTATGAAATTAAAAGAGATCTAGCACTATGATTACTTAAGTAATATCGGTAGGGGACAAGATGGAGACGTAATGGTCAAACGCAAAATGGGAAGAAAAGTAAACAACAGTGGTTATAAAAAGTTTAGTTTTAATTAATATATTACATTTATCGAACAACATGGTTTTATTAAGGGTCCTAATATCTAGACATCCACCCAGATAAATTGACACCCCTCTATACGTCGCGTATGGGTCCGTACGCGGCGTATATGGTCGAATGCACTGAAAACGAGGAAAATTCAGGGGGGTGTCAGAGAGCTATACGTCCCATATAGCCCTATACGACCCCCTATACGACGCATATAGGGCTATACGACCCGTATAGAAATTTTGAGGTGTTGATATAAAATAATGGGGTGTTCATTTAAAGCGACCCTTTATTAATGGGATTATTTATAACTAAAATTCACAAAATAATTCTCTCGGTTAGTGCCGATTTCTTTGTTCGTACTAGCAATTCATAAAATGAGATATGAAACAATGGAGTGAAACATATTTTTGCTCATGCTCGATGAATTAAATATATGTGTTAAATATGAAACTTTTAACTGTTAAATATGAAATGGCATCTTATTTAACACACTTGGGAGGTCAATGTATCAATTAAGTACGGACAATATTCTATTTCGCATTTTAAACCTAATCTAAACTCACTGGTTTATTCAAACACATGGACTTATTCAGATCAAATAACATACTTTAAAATTAAAGATTTATATATAAGTGTCATGTTCACCCATAGTCCATCGCCACCTAAATTAAAATTGTTGAAACGGAACCATTGAAGCATCTCCAATAATAAACCATTCAAATGTCATAAACATGTCATATCAGCTGCCAGATTGTAACATTAAATTTACATTAATCCTGTAAAATCACCATTCCTCTTCCAAAGTTACAATCTTAAATAATTATCCATGTAATTTCATATAATCACCTAGTTTAAATTGATTGTACAGATCAAAATCATATATTACATAAACTAAAAATTTAAAATACATAAATTTAAAATAAAAATTACATAAAATGATATATAATAACATAAACTACAAAGTAAAAATTACTAAAACTAACCTTGGTGTTCTTGTTTATCCTAACAAGATAAAAGTCATCTGAAAACCTAAAATTAATCATTGTTGTCGTACGTTCTATCCGGACGTTGTTATGAGATGACCAATATGAAGAACTTTGAGGCTAAAAATATCGTGTTTTGTCATCATAATATGTTTGATAACCAAGTCGTTTCCGTAACCATTTAACTGTCTAAGCATTCACTAAGCAATATAAAAATTATACGAGAACCTAGATCTGTTGTTACTAGTTCTCGTTTGCATATGTTTGTGTGAGAGTTGAAGATGAAAGCCAAAAATTTGAGTGTGTATAATAATGAAACAAAGACGTGTATTTATTGTATTTTCATGACTAATGATAATTTAAAATATGAATCTTCTAATAAATTCTTATAAATCATATATCACTGCTTGTGTTCTATTTTAGTATGATTAACAATTTATAATACATGTTTATTTCAAGTCTATATCAATAAACAATCGGGAAAGACCGGCAAAAAGTCTCGGCCGTTCTATTTTAAAAATCATATTTTCAATACATTTTTTTTAAATTATTACTTAAACAATTGTAACAAAAAGGACCATTTCAATATTTCATCTACCAGTGTTGTAACGTTAACAATTTAACATGTATGTTCTAAAAGATAAAAGAAGACATTTAAACTAGTATTTGTAAAAAAATATTTTACATTTCTCTAAATGTATGTGGATATATATTAACCAAAAAAATTCATCTGAAGTGTATAATATGCATCATTATAAGATATATATAATTTTCCATTTACACAATAATAATCACATACAATATACATAATTGTAAAAGAGGTTGTATTCTAATAACCTAAATTAGACACTAACATATAATAATAATATTTATCCGGGGCTAGCAGGTTAAAACAATCCAAATTATGTACTTACATATAACAATCACACTTGCAATTTATCCGGTGGCATTCATAACATTTTATTTTATTTATTTGTAATGATAATCTCACTTGGATAATCGTACGTATTATTACACTCAATTTGTATTTAATTCGCTTAGGAGGGTATGTTTGATGATCAAAATTAAGGGGAGTGTGAGTTTAATTTATGATGGTTTTGCAATTGTGACTATCCTTAACGACATAAGCGAAAGTTAGGAACGTCACGCATCAAATTATCAACATGAATCACAAACAAACAAAAATATTCAACATAAATCATACTCATAAATTGGATATGATGATGGTGAAATGAAGATAAACATCAACTTTATCTTATGTAAAATAAAGAAATTACTTTCAAAGAGATAATGTCACTATAAATTATTATCATCAAACAGGTTGTAGTTTAGATTAGGACTACAAACTAACAGATGTTCAACGGACCTGTCATGAACTGTCAAACAAAAAGTTATATACGTTCGTTCGTCTAATAAGCAAACGAACATAAAGAAGACATTTTTATTCGTTTAGTTAAATGAACAAACATGAACACATACCACGCTCGTTTATGTTTGTTTACCTCGCCTTATTTTGGGTGGATTTCGTATGATGTTAATAAAGAATGAAAATGTAATCTTAATCACAAATGAATTTGTGTTCTTTTTTGTTAATTTGTGTTTTCTTTATGTTCGTTTATTCTCATAAATATTTGTTTGTGTCCGTTTGTGTTTGTTTAGGTTCATGAGTATTCCTTCACGACCGTTTATATATGTTAAATACAAACAAAAAACCCCGTTCAACTATATATATTTATGATCAGTCTCTTTATCCAACAAAAACCCCTAACAAACAAACACAAACAACGCCTTATTCATATTCACTCGCTTCATTTACACTTTTACAGCCATAGTCAACACCATTTAACATCCAACCCGTCAAGCTAACACATTATATTACCACTAAACAACCAAAATTATACCCATCTAAAACCTAACATGAGGGCAATTGAGTAATTTCACATCTACAACAGCAGTATTCATCCACACTCTTTCATTATCTCAAGACACACCAAATGAAAGAGGAGCTGTAATCACATGGACTTGTTTCTCTAATGGGTCCTCCTCTCTCCAATTCTCTTCATACTATTATGAGCTAATTTCATAAAGAAAAACACAAAAACAAAAACAAAAAACAAAATTGCTTCTTTTACCAGATCGATCATCTGAACACACCAATGGCTGATGATAAGGTATATACTACACACATCTCTCTGCATAATTCTTTTACAAATTCTTTGTTTTCGCTTCAAGTTGTTCTGCTCTTGCTTACGATCTGTTCTAAAGTCAAGATTCCTGTTTGAAGAGTCGATTTACGTTGCTGATTTGGGAAAGTTGGAGTCTTTTGTGAATTTTATGTTGAATTAGGGTGAGATTGGAGGTGGGTTTGGTGCTGTAGATGTGTTTGTGATCTGGGTATGCTGTAGGTTAAGATCATGGGGGTTAGGGTTTCATGAATTAGGAGTTTGGGGATCTGGTTGAATTTTGTTAGATCAGTGATGTAGGATGTGAATTAGGGTTTGGGGATCTGTGTGTTTTTCACTTTTTTGATTGTGCTTTGATTTTGTTGAGCTGATTGATGTTGTTTTCTGTATAGATTGTTAGAAATTAATGAAGTGTTGCTTGATCTGCTGTATGATTATCTTGGAAAAGTATGTGAAAGGGAAGAAGTTGACATTTTGATGATGGAAAAAAATTTCAGATGTAGTGGTGTCTGTTATGTAGTTTAAACTTAAAAAACCTGTTGTTTTGGAATTTGTTATGCGTAATGTTGGTATTTGGTTCTCCAACATGTTTGTTTGATGTATGGTGCAGGAAATGTCCGCAAAGGTTGTTGATGGAAATGGAGCTGAAACTGGTCACATCATATCTACCACAATCGGAGGCAATAATGGAGAACCAAAGCAGGTATGCCTCAAGATATAGCCGGCATCCATGCATAATTTGAATTTTTATTTACCTTTTTATGTTTGCCTTTGTGTTTCAGTTTTATAATTACTTTTGGTTTAGTTTTAAATTTACCATATTGTTTGGAATGAAGATTTGTTACTGTTTTACGTTGTTTTCACTGGCTCAAGTGTGATTTATGGTTACCATTTAATTGTGTAGACTGTCAGTTACATGGCAGAGCGTGTGGTAGGGGCTGGATCATTTGGAATAGTTTTCCAGGTATCTAACTAATTCTCAGTTCATATAAATTTGAAAAACTATTATCGCTAATTTAAAAATTGAATATATTTATTCCAGGCAAAATGTCTTGAAACTGGAGAAACTGTTGCTATAAAAAAGGTTCTGCAAGATAAAAGATACAAGAACCGTGAGTTGCAGTTAATGCGAACAATGGACCATCCAAATGTGGTGTCTTTGAAGCATTGTTTCTATTCAACAACAAGCAAGGATGAGCTTTTTCTGAACCTGGTGATGGAATATGTTCCAGAGACGATTTTTAGGGTTTTAAAGCATCACAGCGAAGCACGCCAGAGGATGCCTCTCATTTATGTCAAACTTTACACATACCAGGTTAATTTCTTTCTCCATTTCTGCAGGATTTCATTTTCTGTTTCTTCTGGTTATAGAATTATAAATTTACTTGTGGAAATCATTTATCAGATTTTTAGGGGATTAGCATACATGCATATGGTTACTGGAGTATGCCACAGGGACTTAAAGCCCCAGAATGTCCTGGTATGAACACATACTTTTTCCTTTCTCAGAATTTTGTTTTCAATCATTGGTCCTCATTCGTTTTAGTTTTCTTTTTTTAACAGGTTGATCCTGTTACTCACCAAGTCAAGATTTGTGATTTTGGAAGTGCAAAAATGCTAGTATGTAACATTCCAACCCCTCTCACCGGATCTTTCAAGATTTTTATTAATAGAGGATGTGGTTGATACTTGAAGATAGCTGTATGGTACATTGTGTTAGATTATTAGCAATGGAAGACCTAAATATTGTAAGCTCAAGTTGTGGCGATGTTGTTTTCATATACATATACATATGAAAATACATTGACATGACTTGAGGTTACATCATTTATGGCTTCCATTTTTAATAATCTATCATAGCATACCATACAAAGATATCTTACATCAATCATATTATATTATATAAACATGTGTGCTATTTTTTCAGTTACTTTCAGTTTGCTAAGATGGAAGTTGTTTTTTGTCCCTTGCTATGGAGATATACCTTCACATTATAATCTATATAGCCATATTGATATCTTTCTGTTGTTATCAGGTAAGGGGAGAAGCAAATATATCATATATATGTTCTCGGTTTTATCGGGCGCCAGAACTTATCTTTGGTGCCACAGAGTATACAACCTCGATTGATATATGGTCGGCTGGTTGCATTCTGGCTGAACTTCTTCTGGGGCAGGTTAGCAGCTGCTCAAAGCCTCAAACTGTTACTTATATAAAGTCATTATATAAGACCTAAACATATTGAATTTTTCTGGTTATTTCTAGCCACTATTTCCTGGAGAAAATGCAGTCGATCAGCTTGTGGAGATTATAAAGGTATGATTTCCTTATCTAAATTTGGTCAACTTTCTTACAAGTTTATAACTTGTTGCACTCAACTGGTCAGGTCCTGGGCACACCAACTCGAGAAGAACTTCGTTGTATGAACCCAAACTACACTGATTTTAGGTTTCCTCAAGTAAAGGCCCACCCGTGGCACAAGGTATGATTTTATTTCGTTCATTATTATGATTTTATTTCGTTCATTATTATGATTTTATTTCGTTCATTATTCATTTAAATGTGGTATTTGTGAGTGAGTAAATGTATTATGATATCTAAATCATATTTAAAGAGTAGGAAAGGATGGGCATGCCTATATGGATGCTAAAGTTGTAGGAATGATACCGAATTTTGATAGATGGATGCACTTAAGTGACGGTGACTGTGTTGTGCTTTCCGTTGAAGGTGGGGCGTATTGAATTGCAGGGTCACAATGAAAAGGCTAGGGGAAAAAGCAAGGAGAGAGAATAAATACATGTTAATTTTCTTGCACTTTATAAGTCTCATAATATCAAACTTATCCAAACCCCATTGCTCTGTCATTCTTATTGACCACATTACACCAACATGTAGGCTAGATGGGGTGGTCGGATCACAAACGGATCAAAAAGAGTTTAAGTTGAAACTGTCTTTTTTTGGCACAGATTGAAGCCACCTGGGTTAACCTGCACCCCCTTTCGTATTCATTCTTCTAAAAACATTATAAATAGTTTATTGTTAATTATGATTACAAAAACAATTTTGCTAGAACGATAATCTAAATCCTTGAATAAGACATTTTTAAGAGATTTTATGGGCTTAAAATAAGCTTTGGGTTACTTCCAACCCTCTCCCTTTTTAGCTAACCTTTGATCTCACCCATGTGAGATAAAAACATAGCTCAAATCTAGCCATTCATAAGAAATGGGTTGAAATTGCCACCTTCAATCTTCAATCTAGACCACCCATAATTTATGAGATTGATGGCCTGATTCTCTCAAGAAATGTTGTAAGATATTCAAGATACGCTACACGCCCACAAGCATATCAAGTTGTAACCGTTTAGTCATATCATCTTCTAGCTGGATACCAAGTTCCTATATTGTTGTATGGTTTGGATTTGGATATCAAGTACTATTTGCATCATCTTTCCTTTCCTAAACCTCTTCCATGAGCCTGGGTGCTTCACAGTGTGTTTAACTACATGCCATTGAATTTCAAATGGAAATGTTAGATAAATGCCACCGAGTCCTTACAAAAATGATATTTTAATGATGACATTTCTGAAATAAAGGATCAACATCATGATGCCAATTCTAATTGGTTATTTATCTTGTTTTAGGTATTTCATAAGCGGATGCCTCCTGAAGCAATTGATCTTGCTTCACGTCTCCTCCAATACTCTCCAAGTCTTCGTTGCAATGCTGTGAGCTTTACCACTCTACTATTTATTTACTTAAGGATCTCAAGTTTCAGATGGTCTATATATGTCATCTGTATATGTGATCACAAATCGTTATTCTGTGGTGACTGAAGGCATACTGCACATGATATGTTATGTTCCAAATGGAATTAAAGTTTTTTTTTTCATTATCATACAGCTTGAAGCCATAGCACATCCTTTCTTTGATGAGCTTCGGCAACCTAATGCTCGCTTACCCAATGGTCGGCAGTTACCACCTCTATTCAACTTCAAGCAAGAGGTAGATATTTGTTAATATTGAGATACACCTTTTATCCATTGCACTTTTAATTAGACATTCTCAACATGCATACATGGAACTGTGGAAATATCCCACTATGTTAGTGTAGAAATTGTACAATTGCCTAGTTGGGTCAAAATCTCATTTTTTGGGTGTGTGACAGCTTATATTGAGCTCCAACCCCTTTTTACCTAAATTTTTCATAATTTCTCTTATAAATTTCGGTGCCTTAATAAATGAGTAAAAAGTATTTTATTAGAATTTTAGTCTGAATTTTTCTGATAAAATGATTTAGGAGGTTGTATGTGCTAAAAAACACTTTGTGCAACTCTGAACCTGTTGGGCCCGTTTCATATTTAGCAATTTTTTTAATTGGTCAGTTAAAGATAACAAATGATCCAAATTGGGCCCTTAGTAAGTAAATGGGTCTAAATTGCAACTGCAAACTTTCTTGGTGCGTTTTATTATTAAAATATTTTTATCAGTTGAGTTCCGAGTTGTGGAAGTGTAAATTCCACACAGTAAATTGGCTTCATCTTCATATCCTTATAAGTACTGCCTAGGGGGTTGGAACTAGTTTTCTTGGCATGCCATGATGCTCTCATGTAATATATTATACTTCAAGAGGTAGGCAAATTGTAAGATTCTTATTGGTTTGGAGATTTCTAAAACACTAATGGAGTAATGGTGCATCCTCTTACTGAGCTGTCTTAATTAATTGCAACTTTTTCTCTTCATAAAACACTTTTTTTGTGTGTGTGTGGATAAAGTGTTTACTTTTACCTCATTAAAGCAAGTTGATGAGCCACTTTTTGGACCACTAATTTGGAAAAATGGAATGATATACCACCTTTCGCTCAATTTGTCTAGTAATTAATCATTGTGGTAAGGACTTGCATATGAAGTGATCATTTGTGTATTAGCAAAACGAACTGAAGTAGGTCGGTTGTTTAAGGACACTTAGTAATATAATAGTCTATCTTGATATGCTCTCTGACTGGATATCCCTTACCTTCCAAAGAGTAATTATTGATGTTGAAAGCAAATTATCACAAATTTCTGTGTAGAGGTAGCTATTCGACCCATTTACTTATGAGTGACTTGATTCGAACTGGTTAAATAAAATCCAAAAAATTGGTCTAATGGGTCGAAAGTCGAAGCACTTTTAAGGATGCATACAAATACAACCTCCTAAATTGTTTTTTAAAATATAACATTACTAATCATATCTTATACCCTAATTATTTATAACAAGGATAACTAACGTTTGACTTAAGTGTGAGGCGGGTCAACTCAACCCACCTGGTTTTGTTACCTTCAAACCTGTTATATCTGAAATCTACATATATGGTCCAGTTGTCAACGGCATCTCCAGAGCTTGTGAACAGACTAATTCCAGATCATGTGAAGAGGCAACTCGGTCTACAATTTGTTCCTCCTGGTGCTGTTGGTGGGACATAAAATACATATATAAAGATCTGCTGTGGGATTCCAACAAATGTAGCTGATGAAGTGGCATCGTATCTTCGTTCACAACCACAAGTACAGATTAAGGTTATCCTGTTCTCTCTCTCTCTCTGCACTCTCTCTCTAGCCTGGCCAAAAGGAGAAAGTAAGGTCATTTTCTTTATAGTATGAACGACCGGCCCATTGTAGTAGTAAAAAGTAGAAGAAAGACCAAGGCAGAAGAACCAAAGACTAAAGTTTTGGCTGTCAAGGGTTGGTTTTATACTTTTGCTTCCATATCTAAAAACAAAACCATGGGAGGAGAGGACATGTTTCTTTTTTACTTGTGTAATTCATTCTGTAGTTCTTATTGTGTTTTAACTTGCTTATGTAAATGATAACCTATTGTCTTGTTTTGTCCACATTTGCTTGTGCTTATGGTCTTGCATCTTCTGGCTACTCTCCTTACAAACACTGACCCGTCTCGATGAGCATTGTACAGTGTCCTTTTCCTCTTGTGCATGACTTGAGGTTCATTGGTCATCAGGAGGGTGTCTCGAACTCATTTCTAGTGTGATGTCGTGATGAGCGTGCCTTAACGTTAGAGTATCTATATAAGCTAACACATGACTTGATGAGCTAATTTGTTTTATTTTGTTTTTTCAAGCACTTTTACTCGACTCAATTCAAGTGGCTTGAGCTAACTCATAATTTCAAGCTTAAGCCCTAGTTAAACGCGACTGACTCAAACTCAGCTCATGAACATCCATATTGTAGACGATGTAAAAACTTGACTGCTTATAATAAGATAATTTGAACTTAATGGGAATGATTTATAGAGTTAAATTAATAATTAGGGATATTATTAACTGGATTTTATAGAATATTTTTAACTATAAGATAAGCAAAAATGATATAATTTTTAATTAAGAAATAGATACGTAATTTAAACCATTCAATGAATATGTTATAAACTAAATAAATTATGCAATAAAATTAGTTATGAGATTCTCTCTTTAGAAGTATATAAACTTGCAAGCAAATAATTCCAGAATATGTCATTTAATTATTGCTTTCATAGAATTAGAGTAAGAAAAATATTATTCTTGGACACAGGAAGCATCGAGTATATCAGAATACCATCCGGCATATCATGTCAAAAGATATGCCAAAACAATAAATAAATCGTCACATAAGTATATATCATATAATAATTTACAGCGACAATTTAAGCTCTGCATTTTCGGCTTTTACTTTTATTACTAAAGAAATCTTGCTCACATAATAAACTTTTAAGTTTAGATTTGATTTTCATTGAGTTTCACTTATAAGTGAAATGAGGAATCGTATCTACCTTATATATCATATGAAAAACATGATGATTGTAAATCTTTAATTAATTGTGCTAGTAAAATTATTAAATCTACCTTATATATCATATGAAAAACATGATGATTGTAAATCTTTAATTAATTGTGCTAGTAAAATTATTAAGTGACATCAGTCAAATAAAAATATTAAAATATATAACATTTTCATCTAAGAAGCCAACAAGCTAGAATTTCAGCACTATATTTTGGTCCAACCTAATAGTCCGACGGCCGGCCAAAATCACAAGCGAAATATGAGTCCCATTCGCGGCTGGGCTTTTTGGCTGACGGTTGCAATAACTGTCTCGTCATCCTTATCAACGATACCCAAGTCACCATCACCTCCCTCCTATGTTAAAGGTTCATACAATACCCAGTCATGTACTTGTTAAAGGTTCTAAGTTCCATTAGACCAAAATATCATTTCGCGCGCAAACAAATATTCCAGCACACACATCACCAGGAAACACACACAAGCAAAGAGAGTTTGCTCCTTACAACCCATTATAACCACCTATCACCACCACCACCACTAAAATAACCAATCTAACACTAGCAAATTCACAACCCATTTTACTGTTCTTTCCAAATCTTACCAGTAACTCTCAGCTTCAATTCCTTCCTGTCACCTCCAGAAAAGAAAAGTGCCATATTTCTCTGAATAATAAGACCGTCAAAACTATCGCGAACTTTTCTGTGACTGTCTCGTATGCTTCTAGGGACTCCTTGCCACGTCATCTTCCTCCCGTTGCCTCCAACCTCCAGGCTGTAGCTGTAGTTTTTTGCCTCGTCGTCATCTCCCATAAATCTCAAGAACGCGATGTAAACGGGTGCCATTCCTAGCTGGAATGCCTCAAAATGGAGACAGAAGTACTGACCATAGCAACTAAATACCTGAGATTAAAAAAAAAACATGATATTCAATGAATCTTGCAATTGAAAATAACAATTTTTTTTTACAGAAATCTTGTTTTTGATCATCAAATAAATGTCTAAAATAACTTTCAAAAAGAAGAAAACAAGGCCAACTGACCAAAAGATACATGAAAAGTTTTTTGAGGAAAATATTACATACTTTGGTTGAAAATATGGTTTCTTTAAACATGCAAGCGTACACACAAATGTAAGAATACATACTGGATTCTTTTTTACGATTACTAGGACAAAGAAATAAATCACTCAAATTTGTATCTTGGTTTAAAAAATGTGAGGCGCTCCGAGGCGTTTAGGCACAAAAGCCTAGGTGTGAGGCGTGCGCATCATGTACGCAAGGCGTTGCTCAATGTACAACAAGATAAGATTTATTTACCATTAGAAGTTGCGTCTCTCTCATCTGTTTTACATATCAATTTTTTTATCAAGTAGATCTTTCATAAATTTTTCATCCCTTTGGTTGTATTCAAATATGATCCTCATATAGACCCTAATGTTGACCAATTTTTACACAAAGTACATGAGGTGTCTTCCTGAGCACCTAGCGCGCCTTATAAACCAAGTTTATATAGTTATGCAAATTGCAAAGGTACAAGAGAATAAGGGGACTAAAAAACATAAAGATAATTGAAACTTGAACATACCGTAAGCATCCATGTTGCATTCTCAACCTCATGAGGGTTTGATTTGACATAACGATGATTAAAAGTACTGCCATTATGCATGTCGACTTTATGCCCGTCTTTTAAATGGGCAACAAGATAAGGGATATCACCAATAACAGTGCATTCTGAGCCGGCATAAGGACAATTATAGGGTCGGAAAGCACATTGAGATTCATGTTTTAACTTGCTGTAGTACGGATAGATTCCCACACACCCATAGCTCTGATATTTACAAGGAAGTGTAAGAGACGCAGCCACCTTCTCTAGTGCTAGACATCTGATGTTTCCTAGCTCATGTCTGCATGTTGGGCAACGGTTGTGCACCCGTGGTTTGCAACCAGAACATAATGTGTGACCGTTTGAGCACTATAACAAGAGAAAAAGTATCAGTTTACACATATTCGAACATAAGTGTTTACAAAAATAGGAACTTGATTATGATGTTTTTTTAACTTTTTATGACCTGGTGGATAGGAGGGTACATGGCATTCAAGCAGACTGGACACTCCAATAGGTCACGAACACTGCTATTAGCGAGTTGATTAGGTTTTGAAGCATTTTGAACAGGTTCATGGACGTGTACATGCTCTATCACATCCATTGCATCTTCAATTTGAGGAGGATCAACAACCTCGGGATCATCTCGCAAGTCATCATAATAACATATGGCCGACATGATAGGCTGTTCCATCCGCATATGCCAATAAAACCAACGATGTTAGCCAACAGATATACTTATATCATAAAGATACATCCAAACAGGTTTAGTAAGATCTGATTTCAATGGATACTACATGAAAATATGCAAAATAAACACAATTTAAAGTAGGAAAGTTCGCATATCGCGAGGCACTTCTCGCGTTTTCTTAAATTGTTCCAAACAAACTTCACAGTTTCCACAAAAGCTAGCATTTTTAGCGGTCTGATTCTTATTTTATCGATCATGTACATGATTAATCTACTGAACCTAGTAGCATGATTGCTCGTCATGATCATCACGACACCACATCAAGAATGATTGAGACCCTCGTCACTCTTCAAAGTCTACCTATGATATA
Source organism: Flaveria brownii (assembly GCA_018326445.1). NCBI lineage: Eukaryota > Viridiplantae > Streptophyta > Magnoliopsida > Asterales > Asteraceae > Flaveria > Flaveria brownii. The sequence continues at coordinate 2,021 of BJCN01003025.1, read as the reverse complement.
TACATCTTCAATGGACATTAAACATCTGGAATGAAGTCTATTTCATCCGATAACTCCACAATTCAACAAATAAGATTGAAGTTCATAGCTTCACAGCAAAATCAACCTCAATCATATGAAAACAAGAAGCAAACTCATAACCCAGATTACCAATTAACCATACACTTACACCACTTGTTTCCTAACAAACACACAATAACACTTCAAGATCACAAAACATACAAAAACTAACAAAACCCACAAAATCAAACTTCAAAATCCAACCAAAAAGATAAACCCCACGAGGGATTTCCAACATCAAACACTTGGTATGCAAAATTCACTGTTCAAACGATTTCCAACATCAAACACTTGGTATGCAAAATTCACTGTTCAAACATCATCGTTCTTGAAACACACAACCCAATATAACCAATCAGCTGAAAAATCAGAACTTGAAAGCGATGAACCATAAACAACCGAAAGATCGAAAGAGGGGATAAAGGGTAGTACCTGTAGATGAATCTTGGAACCCAAAATTGGTCAAAAGAAACCTAATGAATGCTGGTGATTGGGGGTGAATTGGGTTGTAATAGTAATAACAATGATAATAAATATGAAAGGGAAGAATTGAATGAGGAAGGTGTGCAGAAATCAGAAGGAAACATTCAAATTAAAGTCGGTGGGAGAGAGAAGATGGAAGAAAGGGGGTTGGATATTCAAGAGGAGCGTCAAGCGTGTGCAGTAAGGACACAGGTTCTCGAGAAGATACAATTTCAAAGTTCAAACTCGAGAAGATACAATTTCAAAGTTCAAATAAGCCAAAATTTATGATTGTCTTGTTTTGATAATATTTTCAAATGCTAGTGAATGATATTATTGTGGTTTGTTATTATTATTTTTAACTTTAGTCAAATAACTTAATTGGAGAACTAGTCTACCTACAATTGATAAGGATTTGTGTTACTATTGGATAATGATGGTGTATATTACAAGAAAAATAAGAGTAAATGATTGGTGAAAGTTGTACATAGAGGTTGGTGCGTATAAAAGAAAATTAGTTGATGTAGACACGAAATACGTAAAACTTTATGTTAAGTCATAAGGAGGGAGTGTATGGTGGTTGAATTAAACATTAGGTAACGAGAAAAATGTTGTAATATGATGAACGATAGAAAATGAGATAGAACATATGAGTTAAAAAATAATGTTTTTAAGATTGTCTCTAACATATGATATATGATTTTCAAGAAATCAATCTTTGGGAGAGGTATGTAAAACCAAGGTCATGTTACAACTTTATTATTTACACTTACACAATCTCTTAGTCGATGTTTATGTTGGCCATGGAAGTTTCTTCTCGTGAGATCAAGATGCTAATTGTCAAGTCATATATAGATCAACGATGTAACCAAGCAAATTGGTGTGATAATGTACTAAACATCAATTAGCATGTCTAATAGGGTGTTTCTTGCTAGGACATGAATTCATTGAAGATAGTGAACGACTGAGTTATGGTCTTATTAAATATAATCCAAGGGTGCAATACAAGTGAACTTCACGCCATGTATGGAACATATGTTTACTTACAAGGATATTAGGCACCCATAGAAAACCTAAACAAACTACTAATGTTGCCTTAACATAATCTCGTATCTAGTGTAGATGTATAAACATACAATAATAGTGGCACTTGTAATATTTTAGGAACCTTAAAGATAACACACAATCAGATGATGCCTTACGGCCCACAACATTTGTGAATCGTTTTAAAAGCAACATTTATGATACACTAGGTTAGAACCCATGTATTACATGGGTGGAATAAATTTAACTTTTTAAAATCATTATATTTATAATAGATGTTATCAACCATTAAAGTTAAGAAATAATAAATATTTAAAAATTATAAATGACACATAATTAAGATTAAGATTTAAAATTATATTTTAATATATGATAGAATTTAGAAATTATAATTTAGTAAATCTTAATAAAATATTTACATAAAAAACTTACATTCTAGATATATAATTGTTTAG
>BJCN01003021.1:0-12072 GCA_018326445.1 Flaveria brownii | reverse complement strand
GGAGGAACGTCTTTAATTTAAAAGAGAAGGTATTTGAACCTATGTTATCTTCCTCTTGGGAAGATGCCAATAGGTAACAAATAGATTTTAAGGAACAAGAAAGATGATAAATGGCTTGTCATCAAGAACAACGCAAGATTGGTAGTCCAAGGGTACGCTTAAGAAGAAGGCATTGACTACACGTATGTCTTTTCTCCTGTAGCATGACTTCAAGCTGCAAGGATATTCCTTGCTTTTAATGCATCCAAGGATTTCAAGGTCTACCAACTTGATGTCAAGTGTGCTTTTTTATATGGGGTGATAGATGAAAAAGTATATGTCAAGCAACCACCTTGCTTTATAGATCTTGATCATCCTGATTATTTATGCAAGCTTGTGAAAGTTCTCAATGGGTTGCATCAAGCTTTAAGAAAGTGGTATGAGACATTATCACAGTACCAACTTCAACATGGTTAAAAAATAGGTACTATGACAACATACTCCTCATCAAAAGAACAGGAAATGACTTGATGTTGGTTCAAGTTTATGTTGATGACATTATCTTTGGGTCAATGAATGAAAGACTCTATAAAGAGTTTGAAAAGCTGATGAAAAATAGATTTCAAATTAGTGCCATGGGGGAAGTTAATTTCTTTCTAGGAATTCAAGTGAAGCAAGTTGACAATGGCATCTTCGTAAACAGTCAAAGTATGTATAAGACATACTAATCAAATTTCATCTGACTAACTGTAAGGTTACTAAGATTCCCATACCCAAAAAACTCTCCCTAGGACCTGATCTTGAGAGGGAGTGTTATGAGGAACATCTTTATAGGGCTATGATTGGGTCTCTTATATGCCTAATAGCCAATATGTCTGATATCATGTTGGCCACATGCATATGTGCAAGATATCAAGCCAACTCCAAGTTGCTACACCTAGTTACTATCAAGAGGATTCTTATATACCTCAAAGGAGCTTCCACACTAGGACTTTAGTATCCAAAGAATTCTGACTTCAATCTGTATGCATATATAGATAGTCACTATGGTGGCTGCAACATGAATACAAAGTGTACATCTGGGGCATGCCAATTCCTTGGTGGATGGATAGTCTTGTGGCAATGCAAGGAATAATCCTATCTATATGCCTTAACATTTGAAACAGAATACATTGCTCCTGAAAGCTGTCATGCTCAAGTGCTTTGTATTTAGAACCACATGCTAGATTATGGATTCAACTTCATGAAGAGTCCTATCCACATAGGCAACAACAGTATTATCTCAATCATAGAGAATCCAGTGCAACACTCAAAGACAAAGCACATCAACATTAGGTATCATTTGATCATAGATAATTTTGAAAAAGGATTAGCTAAACTGGTCAAAGTTAACACAAATAAACAATATGATGATCTATTCTTAGAAGCATTTGATAAACAAAGATTTAAATATTTTGTATAAGCTATTAGGATTATTAACTTTGAGTATATTTTCCTAAATTAACTTCAAAATTGTTTTTACAAAAAATGTGTGCCTTTAATGTTGTTTAATTTATCACTCATATAAGCCCTTTTTCAAAGTATATATTCCTTAGAAGTTTAAGAATTATGGAGAGACTTTGTTTCAGAAGAAATTAATTTAACTTCAGAATTAATTATGTTTTCAAAACTAATAACTATTTTTCTAAGAGACTTTCACTTAGGAAGAAATTTCAATATATCTTTAGAAGCTAAAATTTGCTTCTAAGTAAAGCAACTAAGTCTCAGAAGTTTTATTCTCTTCTTGAGTAAAACTTCTGAAGCCCAATATCTTCGGAAACCAAATTTGTCTTGGAAGCAAAATTAATCTATGTAGATTTTCTTCTGAAACAATTCTTTTAAAACTAAAGAATATCTTCCGAAGTCAAATTAGGGAAATATATTCATATTAATTAAATCTTCTCTAAACTTCCGAAACGAAATTACCTTTGGAAGATTTTAAACTTCTAAGATAACTACATTTTTGGGCACTTTCCTAGACATGGGACCGACATCTAGATTTCAAAGTTTATCTTTTGCAATAACTTTGTCTTAAATCCAAGCTTTTCCAACGGGTCTCCCCCTTTCCTCTTCTTCTTCAGCTGTAAATCTTCAAGCCCTAAATTCACCACAAACCCTTATTATTCTTTCAATCTCCCTAACTAAAACTTTTGAAAATGGCTAACCTTGAACTTCAAAACCAGCCAGCCTTTGTCATGCACTCTCACATGCAGCATAACTAGGTTTCTTTGTTATCTGCTGAGTAAGACCCTAATTTCTTAGACAACTGCCGCTTTCTTTCTAACTCATCTTACCTCATCGCCCTTACCATTGACCCTCCTCACTATAAAGATCAACTGCTAGACTGCTAAATGACCTGCCAAGAGGTTATAATGGATGGTGAGAAGGCAGTATATGCCACGGTACAGGGGATGACAGTGTTCATCACTCCAGCCACCATTAACCAATATCTGAGGCTGGATCATGAAGGTGAGTTATCCTTTACCAAGGAGGCGGTAAATGGATCATTCCTCAATATGGACTATGAAGGTCACTTTTCAGTCTAGACCTTCAAAAAAGGGAAGGTCTCCTCTCAGTGGAAGTACCTCCTCCATGTAGTCATCCACTCTTTATCCAACAAGCATGGAGGATGGGATCAAGTTCCTGAAGACCTTTCCTACATAGTCCATGGAATGGTACAAGGGATCAAGTTCAGGTATTCCTAATTTTTTTATACAAATTTACTTGCTAACTTTGATTCCCTTGAATAGTAAATGTTCTCTAGATATGTCTAGCATATTCTTAACTGTGAACGAGGCTTACATTTGAGGGAAATAGGTAATGTTCTAAAGTAGGGATAGATGAATCCTGGCATTTTAAGATAATGAGTAAAACCACTGTTGTATTTCTAGGGAAGAAACAACCCTTCTCCCAAAAATATTAGAGCTTCCTACTCCATCTGATAACTTGGCAATCCCAGCCAATGTTTAACCCACATCTTCTTCATCTTCAACACCCACACAACTACAAATCACCATCACCTATAAACGAAAATTCAAACGAACCCCTGCTCAGTCTATTCAGATTGAGGAGGCCCCCATATACTCCCCTATATAGGAGCAAGTGGAACCAAGAGCTCTTATTTCTTTTAATGTTAAACCACTCCCATTCCTTATATGATCAATGTTGAGGTTCCTTATGCTCAGCCTGATGAGCTCATAACCTCAGCTTTAAGCCTTCATCCTAAGTGAAAATTACCATCCCCAGCCATTCGAGATTAAACAACCAATCCCCAACCTAGAAATCTATGATGATAAAGATATAGGATTCAGTGAGTACCATGAGTCTCTCTTCTCCTCCCCAACTCAAGGATAGATAAGTGCTCCTGCCACTCCTATGTCCAGCCAAATCATCCACCTACTACTAAGGTGGAACTCTTTAAACAAGTTCAAGAGGTTCATTTGGAAGAGGCTCTCACTTCTTAAAGTGATTATGTTCTTAAGACCTTAACCACGACAACCCAGCTCCTTGACACTTCTCATGAAACTGTCATTGAGCAGGGGAAATCCAGAGACCATGAACAAATATCTGGTGGTGAGAGGGATGCCTTTACTTTTTATCCTCTCATCCCCCATGATTCTTCTGATGAAGATGATGGAATTATGCAACAAAAGTTGCAACAACTAACAAATACTTGAACATATCTCGTTGCTAAGGTTAGTCACTTGTAATCTCAGATGGCTACCTTACAAAGGCATGTGCTTAATCAATAACTTGAGATCACCAATCTTAAGGACAAGTTAGCTGAGAGGCCTGCCAGGCATGCTCAACCATGTCCATAAGAACCTATGGATGTGGTTGACCTAACCTCTAGCTCACTTGTGCAAGTAAGTGATGCTACCAAAAAGGAAGAGAAAGTCACCACAATCATAGAACATGGGAGCATTACTTAGGGTATGGACATTGAGGATTCACTACCCTCACTTGTAATTGTCTAGACTCAATAACCTCATCTAGCCCATATCAATATGCATGTCATATTTCAAAAAGTTTATTTGAGCAGGGTGTTGTACCAAGGGCTATGTCACCTCCGTCCAACTATACTGACCATCCAATAGTAGGATAGAGGTATGACACTGATAGAAGAGCCCCGGTGCTTTCTAGATTCCTAGGTCAACAATAGATCTTCAACATCTAAAACCTAGGATTCTATAAAAGCTTCCCTTTTGTTAAACTGTAGCTTGTCAATCCAAGCCAAAACAGATAAGCTAATAGGTTAGCAGAGTGGATCCAAATAAGGATGTCTAAGGAGTTCAAAAAAAGAACAAGCTTATATAGATAGAGGCTAGCAGGAAAAATAGTTGGTCAACTGGATACTGAGTTGGAACCTAAGATTAGCTTCGAAAGGAAAACCTTAGTTTGAAGGCCCCACTGTAGAACCTGTCAACCTTAAGATTCAAACTCCTTCAGCACTAATTACCTCAGTGAGACACCAGTTGGTGAAGGTGTCTCACAGCCTCTCCCTGGCTAGAGCTCAAGTGCAGAACAAGCTCAAGAAGGCCAAAGCTCTCTCCTCCTTGAGTCATACGGGCTAGTGATTAACAAAGGAAAGAAAGTCTTAACTTTAGAGGAGATTGAGGAGGGATGGAGAGGAAGAGGAAGGCAAGGGAAGAAAGAATAAGAGAGCTCCCTAGCTTTATGCAGGTTGCAATCAGGGCTACCCATAGGCCAAACGCTCAGGAAGATAAGTTAAGGGAAGCCAGATTAAACTACCTGGGAACTTGGAACTACAATATAGATGATCTAATCTCGTTTCCTATAGAGGAACTAATTGAACTGGCAGTCATAGAAATGTCAAGAGAGAGAAATAAGGCTGAGGTTGCTGCTTTGCTACTCAAGACCAAAAATAAAGAAAAAGAAGAAAATTATATAAAGCTCGTGTCCTCTCTCCAGTTCAAGAAAGGCATGACGTAGAGTATGTGGCTATAGAGGAAGAAACTCAAGTAGGTAGAGAACAAGACAAACAAAACTTGATTACCTACTTGAGTACCACATGTCTTTACCAGGAAGAAGCTTTACTTCTCTATCTTATGAGTACATAGAGTTTGAGTATCTTAAGCATCTAAAGCAAGAGGCTATAAAAACCTGTTAAGAGAAAGATGAGGAAGGAAGCTGCAAAGTCAAGGGCCACCATCAAAGCAAATAACAAAAATTTTGAGGACAGACAAAAGATGGTGAGCTTCTTAAAGCTGTATGGGTTCTCTAAAAAGGCTTGGTCCCATGTCTATATCCCTAATAGATGAGCATATAAGGCTGATCAAGTACAAGATCAAGAGGGGTAAGCTTCAAGACTTGGATTATCCACCAAGTCAAGTTGCACCTAAAGATAAGGTCAAGCTTGAACCCTAACAGATAACATAGCAAGGACCTAGTGCTGATCCACATCCAGCTTCATCTTCTAACCCAGAGTAGGGTCCTGAACCTTCTTCTAAACATTTGAAGGGGAAGGACCAAACTAAGAAGGAAAAAAGAAGACAAGGTGATCAAGACCAACCTTCTCAATTGAAGTATAGAAAGTGAAAGAGGATGGTCATTAGAAGAGATATAAAGTCAAAAAAGAAGAAGAACTCTAAGGCATCCACCTTTGTACTTCAAAAACGAGTCAAAACATCCTGAGGGTGAACAAAAAGAGGATGCTCAACCAACTCCACTACAAGGAGAGCCTCTAGATGCTGAGAGACCCATCCTGTCTTGGGTGTAATCTCCAAACCCAGACAGATGGTATGTCACAATAGATAAAGGAGGTTTACAAGTATACTTCTGGCAGAATATACTTGACCTTCCTAATCATGATCTCTTGGACATAAGGAGACCCTATGAGAGCCTGAAGAATCCAAACCAATTGATGAAGAGACTAATTGCTCTGGTTCTGATAATTGATGTAAACAAGTGAAAGATCAAGACTCATAGTAATCTTTAAGTTTTTCTACCTTCAGTCTAAGGGGAGTTTGTAAGAGTTTATCTTAAAGGCGGATGGTAACCAAAGATCTCTCTACATGCTTGTGAAGTACAAGGAAGTTACTTTGGAAGATTTGACCATGCACAAAGAAATTTAACTATGTGTCAAATCTCCCAAACGCAAAGACAAATAGTCTGAAGCCAAAAGTGAAGTCTTCAGAAGACTAAACACAAAATTTTCCAAAGCTTGAAGACTAATTTCTTTTAAAGACAGAGAAGACATGGTTCTCTCACACACTTTTGACAAAAGCAGACCGCCTTTCCACTACTAGCTCTGAACACTCACCAACTAATACAAGTTTGTGATTAACTTTTGCTTTTGTCAAATGTTAGTATGGTGTCTTTGTTTGTGATTTTTTACTCTTGTACTTTTATCTTTTTTGTAATACAATAGGATGTGAGCTATGGCATATCATATTCACATGTCAAAAGGCAATATGCTTTTGATTTTATATTGATCTTGTTGTCCAGATTAATGTCCAGCTGGCCTTCAAACTATGGCCAGCTGTAGAATGTAGTATAAAGTATTTTATGTAACAGTGTTAGGACTAAGCATTGTAACACTTGTAAAATACTTGAGAGCAATATACATCATCCTTAAAAACTAATCTTTGTGTTGTTGAGTTCTTTACTTGTTTGTTCATTGTTTCTTTGTCTGGTTCCCTATTTGATCTAGTAAGCGTGTCTTCTCTAATTGTGAGACTGTTGTAGAACAACCATTCCGGTCCTGTAAGAATAAAGAACGTCTCGATTGCTACAGATCAATCTAAGCTGATCAGGGATGAATTGATTCAATTCACATCTTGGGAAGCTTCTAATTATAATGAAAAGCAGTAGCCTTTTATTAGTTTCACTTAAAATCATTCAGGAGATGATGAACCACAGAGTTGTAGGTTGTCATATGCGAAGATGATGAAATTGATGCATGTCTGTGTGTGTGTTTTAGAGAAATTGAGTGCTCGGGAAGGATAAAAGGAAGGTGATGATTTACCCCTGACTAAAAAGGTTCAAATTGATTTGTTTCATATCAAATGATTAATGGGTTTTGATCTTGTTGTTCTAGGTTTAATTCAAATGCAGTTACACGATTTAAACATGTAAGGGACAAAACATATGGATTACAATATCGTTACAGGTCTCGTGACATCATTTCGCACAAAAATATGCAAGCTGAGCAACAAAGTCGCGCAATAGAAGTTGCATGCATGCATGCGAAAAGTATACTAATTGCATGCATGCGAAAATCAGTTAGCATGCGAAAACTTAATGCATGCGACTTGCCATGCGAAATGTTGAATAAAAAAAGGAGAAATGAGATAAGAGGAGAAGTGACAATGCATGCGACAATGCATGAAAGTGGAATCCACGTGTGCAACAAGTTTACTTGGAATAAATTGAAGCATGCGACAAGCATGCAATGCGAAAACAATTTTGTTTGGCAGCATGCGATAATTACATTCATTAGTATATATAGGTGCATATGTGAACAGTGAGGAGTGTGCCTCATTAATTTCAATTAACCGAGAGTTTCAATTTATTTTGTGCGTTTTTCGCTCAAGTTGAGCAGATCACAACTTTGTGATTTTCCACCTTCGGTTGAGATCGATTTTATATCGATTATCATTGTAATCATTCGACACGTGATATATACATTTGAATTACGATGATATTGTGCTTAATGTTTTGTTCTCTAGGTTGATTCATTCAATTCGCGCACCCGTCTTCACTTATTATCAAGTGCAACAATTCAAACGAAGTGAGATCGATCGTTTTTAAGGACTTTACAAAACACAATTATTTGAAGGTTTGTATTTGCACGATCATATGAACGTTGCAATTTAAGTTTTTGATTAATTCGAACGTGAATCGAGCTGAAACGTATTCAACACTGAATATGGTTTTGATTTCGAGTTTATCGATGATAATATCGCTTGAATTCGAATTGTAATTGGTATTTGGTTTGAATCATGTTTAATTAGAATAACAAACGGTTTAATCGAGTTCAAAATCAATTATTGTGGATGTTTGATGGTGGTCAGAGCTTAGCCAAAGTTGTTGTCGGATATGGGTAAGTCGACAAGGGGAGAAGGGTTGGGTTTTCGAATAATTTTTATTTGGTCCCTGGAATTTAAAGTGTTAAGATTTTATGTTCAAACTTTATACCTGGAATTTAAAGTGTTATCATTTTATGTTAAAACTTTATAGATAAAGTTTCAAAAATTGCAATTAAAACCTTAGACTTACATCTAAATTTTTAATAGTTAAAAAATTATTTATTTTTAATAATCTTTATAAAGTTTATAAATCTTGTAAAATTTGTAATTCAACTACGTAAATGATTAAATATCATAATTAACATCAACCTTTATAAACTTATAAAAACTTATTTTATATATTACTGAATTATATTAAATTGTTATAAATAGAATAAATAAATAATTATTGTATTTGATACACTAGAATAAAAAATGATTTGAATAATTTTTCATGATTGGCTCAAATAGGTTCGGGTTGGTATTTTGGGGTTAAATGTTAAACACTACTATTTGGAGGTTTGTATTCGCACAGATGATGAAATTGATGTATGTGTGACTGTTTCAGAGAAATTGAGTGCTCAAGGAGGATAAAAGGATTAAGGTGATGATTTCCCCTTGATTAAATAAGTTTTATTTTGAACGATTAATGGGTTTTGATTTAGTTATTTCGGGTTTAATTCGAATGTAGCTACATAATTTATACACAATTATTTGAAGGTTTGTATTTGCACAGATCATCTGAACAGTGTAATTTATACCATTTGGAAACGTTGACACGTCAATAATAAGATTTTGTTCCGTTTAGATTATAAAAAAAAAATCTGAACAGTGTAATTTATTTTTTTTACTAATTTGAACATGAATCAAGCTGAAACAAATTCAACATTGAACAGGGGTTTCAGTTTCAAGCTACTCAATGATTATATCGCTTGAATTCGAAGTGTAACTGGTTTGGTTCGAATCATGTTTACTAAGCTACTCAATGATAATATAGCTTAAAACATCTTTTATAAATTGTTAAATTATACTATATTTTTACAAATTGAATAAATACAAAATTGTTGTATTTGATATACTAGAATTAAAAAAATGATTTAAATAATAAATTTGATTTGTCATGATTGACTCAAATAGGTTCGCTTTGGTATTTTCGGGTCAAATGTTACATAATTGTACACTTAAAGAGAGAGAGCAGGGTTTCATCTTCTCTATTGAAAAGAACTTTGGAAAGGGCGTAGGGGATGATGCAGGCATATGGTTATGATTTTAGCTGGGCACGCTTTCACTATTATATTTTTCTATGATATTAGTTGGGTTATAAAGATACACGAGCTAGCTCTTGCTTGAAAGTAGCTCATGTTGATTTAAGCGAACTCTTTTTTAGCTATTTGCAAACAAGTTTAACAATAAGTTAGTTGTTATTACCATTGGTTTTATATGAAAACTAGTGCTTAAGTGCCCATATATTAAGGTAACGACATAGTCCCCATTGACCACCCATAAAAATTCTCACATGCAATTACCATCTTGACATAAGAAGATTTTCGATCCTTCAAAATTGAGCATGTATAACAAAATCAAAGTAGTGTTTTTTTAAGTGTTTTTTCATGTAATATATGGTTTGCGATGATGCTAAACACATTTATTATTTATGTATATAATAGACGACAAACATTAAAAATCCTATTTTACAACTATAAGTTTTATAGTGTCAACATATATTGAACATTGGCTTCTTAATAAATAATTGTATTAATATTAATAGATAGCCACATGTTATACATTGAACACGAAGACAGTAATCCTCTAAGATGAGAGATTGCTAGAGTTTATGCAAAATTAGATGCGCACCGTACTTAGGTTGTAGGGTAAGAATAACATTAGGGGCATGGACATAAGATGGAGCAATTTCAAAAGAGAACTTTTGTAAGATCATTGCGAGCACGGTTTTAGCTTCTAGTAATGCAAAGCTTTGCCCAATGCAGATTCGAGGTCCCCATCCAAAGGGAAAATAAATAACTTGGTTTTTGGTTGCCTTAGAGATTCCTTCAGAAAATCTATCAGGATTAAATTTTTTGGCATCGCTACCCCAAAGTTGTTCATCATAATGAATAAGCATGGTTGGTAATCCAATTTGAATCCCAAATGGTAAAGAATATCTTCCAAGTGTGATATCCTTGCTAACCATGCGGGCTGTTCCAACAGAAGGAGGATATAGTCGTAATACTTCATACAAGATCATATTCACCTACATGGAAAGAAAGAATACGTAATATGGAGAAGTAAAAATATTAGTATAATTCATAACTTAATGAATTTCACTTACAACTTTAAGATGATTTAGGGCATCTACATTTATATCATTATCCCCAAGAACATTGATAACCTCTTCTCGAGCCCGTGTCTGCCATTCTTGATGCCTACTTAATAAAATCATTGTCCATGTAAGCACGCCCGATGTTGTTTCATGGCCAGCAAAGTAAAAAAGCTTGCACTCTTCAATAATATCATCAATGCTCATTCCGTGACTCTTGTTTTGATGTTGCTCAACCTCTTTGATATTAGACTCAAGCATTAATCCTAACAAATCATGATGGTTACTTTTTCCATCCTTCATTTCCTTAACCCTATTGTCAATGATACTTTTTATAGATTGATTTATTTCTTTTCTTATTTCTTTCACTCTCTTGTTCCTCTTTGTTGGAAGAAACCTATGACGAAATCATATATAATCCAATCATTTAGTTTTATTTAATTGGTATTAATTTACAATCCCTTCTTATTAGCATAAATATAAGACATCTTAAGGTGATAAACTAACATGATTTGAGTACATGCAACTTACCTAGATCCGGGGATGTAAAATGATCTCAAGGCCTCCATTACAAGTATACTTTGTTTTGTTAGGAGTTCAAATATTCGAGTTCCTTCTTCATAACTACTTCCAAATGCGGTCCTTGATATCACGTCACTAGTTAAAGCTTGAAGATGAGGCCAAACATCTAACTCGCATGCTCCGTTTGATGAAACCAATTCTTCCCACTTCCCAAGCATTACAGTACAACTCAAACGGAAAGTTGGTAGCATATTCTAGGTAAAGAACATGATCGGCATTATAGAACAAACTTGAACTTGGTTTTTGATTTAATACAAGATTTATATTGGTATGAAAATAAGCTTTAATATACATATATACACACATATATCAGAATACCCAGGGGCGGATTTATTAGCAAATAAGGGGTTCCCGGGAACCCGTTCGGTCTCAAATTTATAGTGTTAAAAATATCAAAAAATTAGAAGGAACCCTTTAATATTCTAAAGTATGAACCTTAAACCAAAAGTGTATGTTAGTGTGATGGTTAGGCTTCTGTTTCTACTACCAAAAGACCCAGGTTCGAATCTTTCCCTTGGTTTTTTTTATCAGCTTTTTTTTTTTTTAAATTCTGGAGTTTTTAACCTAAAAACTAAGTTTTTAGTTTCAAAAACACACAAGCACACACACTACTTCCAGCACTGCAGTCTACTTCCAGGCTCCAGCACCACCGGCCGCCACCACCACCACCGTAGCCGGCCGCACCACCTCCGGCCGCCAACACCTCCGGCCGCCACCACCACCACGCAGTTAGGTATGTCAAACTAAACATTCTATCCCTTTGTTTCTTTAATTTTTTTGTAAGAAATTGTAATTTTGACATGTATAAATTTGTGATTTGTTATAATTTTCTTTATTATACTTTGTGTTTGATGTTGAATGGAACCGTTCTTTAAGTAAATGAGTATGTTTCTTTGAGTTTTGATTGTGCACACAAGGTGTTCGATGAAATGCTTGTTTGATTTTTTAAGGTTTTTTGCTTTAATTTACTTAGTAACATGATTCATAGCTTCATATTAATGTAAATATGTAATGATTAATGAACTTCTAATTGTTTATTGAAGATTATCTTATTTTCTTTTTATTCAAGATTATATTTAGGTAGGATGCAAAGTGAAATTAAAAGTTTCTTCAAAAGACAACCAT
>BJCN01003018.1:0-11381 GCA_018326445.1 Flaveria brownii | reverse complement strand
GCACTATGTATATTTTGAATGTCCCCATGAATTGTGTTTATTACTTTATTTGTAGATTTTGATTTTTGTTTGCATGAATATGTTTTGAATTGTGTTTATTTTCAGTTTTTGTGTTTCTGAATATGCTTTGTACATGTTATTTACTTGCACAGATTATATATTAACTAATAATTTTACAATAGGGTTTAGATATATAAATAGCATCTATGGAATCAACGGCTAGTTAAGGTACAAAACAGAACTCGGATAATATCGGCTGGGAATATGGGAAGCTTGCGGATGTAAATAAGTTAGATAAAGTGCAATGTAACTTGTGTGATAAAGTTATATCCGGGGGGTTTATAGATTAAAACAACATATTGCGGGCGTAGGAGGAAATGTTACGAGTTGTAAAAAAGCAACAAAAGAATACCAACTAAGAGTTTGAAATACACTTAATGAGATGAAACAATAAAAAAAGCTAAACAAGATAATGATGAATCATTGAGAGCCGAGGTAAACATTGGTAAAGAAACAATTGATCTCGATGAATGTTTTGGAGAGTTAAAGGAACCTCGTTCTTTTGATTCTATGGATAGATTTGCAACATTCAAAGAAAACCCACTCAAAGAAAAAAGCAAATAAAGTAACCTTAACAATGTTGTTCGAAAAGAGCAAATGATCCGTGTGTTAAAGAATACATTTGTAAATGGGCATATGAATGTGCTATTTCATTTCATGCTTTTGAAAAAGATAGTTTCAAAACATTGTTAGAGGCGGTTGGTCAATTTGAACCTAATGTCATGGCTCCTACTCGATATGAGATGGGAGATACTTTTTTAAAAAAAGAGGTTGAAAAGAATAAAGCCTCCTTGAAAAGGTACGAAGAAGAATGGAGATATATAAGATGTTCTATTATGACCGATGTATAGTCCGATGGAAAAAGAAGTATTATGAATTTGTGTGTTAATTCAAAGCTAGGTACTATTTTTTATCACACACTAGTGAAAACATATTTGAGTTCGTTGATAAGTGTATTGAAGAGGTTAGCCCTGAAAATGTTGTTCAAGTCGTTACCGACAATGCATCTAATAACATCGGTGCATCAAAAATGTTGAAGGAGAAAAGACCAACAATCTTTTGGACATCTTGTGCTTGAAGGTAATGAAATTAATCGTATTTATATTATAACTTTATTTGTTAGTGGCCTACTTGTATTTATATCTTTATTTGTTTTTTATGCTATTGGTGGATTAACAAGGTACAAGAAAACTCTCGATCAAGCAAAAAAGCTAACGGTGCTTATTTATTCTCATCGTAAAACATTAGCCATGATGAGAAAATATACCAAGAAAAGGAATATTATGAGACCGGGAGTTACAAGATTTGCTTCCGCATTTCTTACCTTACAAAGTTTGTTGGAAAAAAATCTCAACTAAGGCGTATGTTTTCAAGTGAAGAATGGGAGAAATGCAAGTTTTCAAAGACGGCTAAAGGGAAATTAGCCTTTGCAACACTTATATCTCCCGCATTTTGGAGCGGTGTTACTACTTGTTTGAAAATTTTGCCTCATTAGTCAAAGTCCTTCGAATGGTCGATGGAGATTGGAAGCCATCAATAGGATTTATATATGGCGAGCTCAAAAAGGCAAAAAAGGATATTATTAATGCTTTGAATGATAATAAAAATGCATACGAGCCTATTATTGATATTATCTAAAAAAAAGTCATTAAATAGACTTGATACATGCCTACATTTGACATCGTATATTTTAAAACCATATTTTTTTTATAATAATCCGAAGGTTCGAGATGCTTTAGATGCCAATGATGCGGTGATTGGTTTGGTTGGTGTTTTATTCCCCGGAGATTATGAAATGCAAAACACCATCTTGTCAGTTGAGTTGCCAATCTACAAGAATAAGCAAGGAAAATTTGAGCACCCAATCGCGTTGTAAAATTAGAACGTTATTACTGTAAATTTACTCTGGCATATTGCGTTGTACAATTAGCTGGGGCGAGGATGGGCTCGGGCTTGGCTCGTTTAAATATCAAGTCGAGCCGGCTCGAATCGTTAACAAACCGAACAAATTTTAAACAAACTAAACGAGCTACGAGTCGTAAACTTTTTGACTAGCCTAATGGGTCACTGCTGCCACTGACACCTTGCTTTCTTTTAAATGACAAATATACAACTCTATTTCAAACGACAGATGTTATTTTAATTGGCCTTTTCTATCCGCTTTTCAATCGGAACCGCACCCAACACTTCTCAGAAGAAAACCTATTGTTAAAACAATCACCTGACTCTCAACGCTGAATATTTTAATTAAAATAAGACTTAAACTCTTGTTATTTTGATATTTACATATATAATAACTATCTCATATTAATCATTTTTTGTTATTTTGATATTTACATATATAATAACTATCTCATATTAATCATTTTGGGCAAGTATTGATAGGGATCTGAATATCTAATAGTTAACTGCCGTTTCTTGTCATTAGAACACCTACTTTGCCTCCAAAAAACGCAACCTTCGGCGGCGAAAGAAACCCATGACGGCGTCTCCGTCGGTGGACTGGGAGAACGCCGTCGCCGGCTCCGTCGCCGGACTTGCTACCGTCACCTTTTCTCATCCCCTTGATGTTGTCCGTACCAGATTTCAAGGTGCATCTACCCAAATTTAATCACTTCATTCTTACTATAATCAAAGGCTTCTTACCTTACTTATACCTAATCGTTGATTGATTTAATTAACAGTTTACGATGGTCGGAACCCTAATCTTCCGACATACAGAAACACTCCTCACGCTCTCTTCACCATTGGTCGATTAGAGGTCTGTATTCTTCTTCTTATTCAACATTGTCATCGTTGATAAATTGTATTTGCTTTGGTTTATGTCTATGGCCATTTGATAGCTCAAATTTGTGTAAATGATTCTACTTACATATGGTTATCAGCTCTTTCTATTAAGCGTCTCCAATTGACTGCTCTACTGTTATATCTTGATTTTTCAAATTCATATGGTCTAAATAAGTGAAGATAGATTTAAGTTTTATAATAATCAACAGTCTGAAAACCTCTTGCCAATTTAAGTTTTCTCATAACATTTTGGTCTGTTGCCTTCATTTAGTATTCTTGTTTTTATCAGAATTGAATTACTTGATGTGATATTAATGAAATGTAGATAAAGGATCAAGGTTTTTCCTTTCAAATCTATGTCAGAGTTATGATAACTAGTAGTTGACAAGAAGGGAGTTCTATTGGATTATCAATCTACACTTCTATGTCTCATTCTCATGTTCTTACTTTAAATTGTTATTTATGCTCTTGATTGAAAACCATCTATTTTCTAGGGTCTCAGAGGGCTCTACGCGGGCTTTTATCCTGCAGTGCTAGGCTCAACTGTCTCATGGGGTCTATATTTCTACTTGTAAGCGAAGAATGAACCCTTACTCGTCTATCTCAAAGAACTCGATGTGTTTCTTTGTTTTTGTACACTTTTTAGGCGTTTTGTGTTTCTTCATGCATATCGGACTTCTTACGTATCAAAATTCCTGCTTGTAGCTATAATAGTGCCAAACAAAGGTATATGAAATATCAAGACAAGTCAAGTGCGTTCATTCATCTTGCTTCAGCTGCAGAAGCAGGAGGGCTGGTGAGTTTTGTTGCGCTTATTATTCTTTATGTTGTTTTGCTTATGAGCTTATCATAAAAAAAGCAAAACTGTTACGTTTTCAGGTGTGTCTTTTTACCAATCCTATTTGGGTTGTGAAAACAAGATTACAACTGCAGACTCCTCAGCATCATGCACGTCCATATTCTGGTTTTAGCGGTGTGCCCTTTTTCTTGTGTTCAGCAGGAAACTATGTGATTTCTGTTTCATCTGTATTAATCCTGCTATGTCATAATATACCTTCTGATCAATGTGTATGAATAACAAAATACATATTTTTTAATAAATTTAAATGTATGTTTGCAGATGCTTTAAAAACAATATTGAAAGATGAAGGATGGAAGGCATTTTACAAAGGGCTTGCACCTGGACTTTTTCTGGTTAGATTTGGTATCGTACTATCGTTATTTCTGTTCAATATACTATAAAATACGTTATGTTCTTTTGTATGTCGGCGTTTAAATCTTTTACTTAGCATCACTAATTTTCTTGTTCTTTCGGGAATCTAACGTCATTTCATGGGTGGAGTGCCGCACTTTAATGTCATCATTATTGTCATATATAGAATACACTTATGCTATATCTCCTGCAGGTCGCTCATGGTGCTATTCAGTTTACAGCTTATGAAGAATTTCGTAAAAGGATAATCGATTTTAGGCATAAACAGAACCCCTCGATTGATAAAAGTTCTGATTTATTGGTAAGTTCCTCTCGTTAGTGCTTGTACTTATTCAAAATATTTATTCGAATGATGAGATAAATTAGGTGCCTTTGTCATATATTGATGATCTATTTTGTTCTGATTTTTCTTTAAGACTACTGTTGATTATGCAACTTTAGGAGCTTCTTCTAAACTTGTTGCCATCATTGCAACATACCCATTCCAGGTAGGATCACTTGGCTTCAATTTCTAACTATTTCCAGCTCTGAAATGACATTATTTCAAATTTATGCTACTTTCTCACATGTTTCATGGTAACATTTTCAGGTCATTCGTTCTCGTGTGCAGGTAAAACACAGTGATTTCACTTTTCTTTCAATTTTCATCTCTGACTTAGCATTTATTATTTATCTGAAACTTCGAACCGTAGCAACGACCTAGTGCAGACGGGGTTCCAAGATATGCAGATACTTGGCATGCCATGGAGAAAACTGCACGGTGAGTGCCTTCTGTTGTAAGATTTTAATTCTTGTTACGAAACTTCTTCCTTATTCTTGTATTTGTCCATTCGGATTGCAGCTTAGAGGGAATAAAAGGTTTTTACAGAGGCATTACAGCAAATCTTCTGAAAAATCTTCCTGCGGCTTCAATAACTTTCATTGTGTATGAAAATGTTCTGAATATGCTAAAACAAATGAGGAGTAAGGACTGACTATGGCAATTTTTATTGATTGTACCAAATGAACATAAACTTTCTTGATTAGGGAAAGTAACCATTTAGTTTCAGTTTTGCAGATGTAGATGCATGAACATGCAATCAGATGTTTACTAATTTAGCGAGTATAATGCATATTTTCAATGAACGATGCAATATTTGATGGTAACCATAAATAGAACTGATCAAATTACATGTTCAAAACCCAGGAAAGGCAGGCTTAAAGGTATTCTGAGTGAAACAACTACAAATGTAATCCTCATTTACAGTCAACCGAATGTCTTCGTGGGTCACTTCATGCTTACACTAAACTTTATCGTCGTGAAACCACCAGCTAGTTTCCTTAGGAGATCTACCATTTCTGCAGTTCTTAACATAGCGATCATTATCTTCAGGTCGTTCCTGCAGGCATATTATTTGGCGAGGTGTTAAGAAACACAGATGCTATAAACCTTTCAAAATTCACAAAACATACCTTTACTGTTGAACTTGAAAGCATGGAGAGAATGCTTATACAGACCGAGCTGATGGTCATGGCTGGTGACCACGAATCGTATAAAATATCTACAAAAGAGAAACGGGTCAACCGTTCCATGTTAACAGAATTAACTAAAACTGGAACAGTTCCACGTTAACGGACTTAACTAAAAGAGGGATGGGTCAAACGGGTTGAATATAGTACACATGAATACAAAGCCAAAGATCTTATATTAACTAAAGAAGATTAGTTTCATGTTAACATGCTTAACTGAAAAAGGAACAGTTTCATGTTAACACCCTTAACAAAAATGGAAACATGTGAAGCATGTTGAGAATACAACATAGCACACATGAATAAAAAGTCAAAGATCTTATACTTACCTAGACAAATATGACCATTGCTATAAATGTGTGGATGTAGAGGAGCTGGATGCAAAAATATAACCTGCATGATTTTATTAAAAAGTTTAGAAGTAATAAAAAAATTATCAAACATCTTTCAAACCCTGCAAGTAACAATAGACCATACTTGAGGTGCTTCCATAGGATAATGCTCAGGCAAATCAACCTGTAGCTGATATTTCTCATTAGCATAAATTGTCCCCTGAGCTCCACACACTTCAATCACCCACCTTCATAAACATCAAAAAACATTGAAGCATTTCAGAAACAATCGAATTGGAAATCAAACACTTCGGGTCAAATAAACCCTAGAAAAATCAAATCAAAGTGCAAATTCAACAACCTTTGAAGATTGTCAGTGACTTTGTGCATGAATCCAGAAGGAGGATTGACCTGCCATTCTACAAGCTCCTTCTGAAGTCGATTGCTAGCTATCTTACTCAAAACCTAATCAATCAACATCAAATTATGTCAATTTGACAAGTGATCAGTGATCACGATCATAATTCAACTTTCTGAAGACATGATTCGGAAACGTATTTATGCCTGCATACATACATAAAGGTAAATATGTTGATACGGAGAGATGGAGAAAGCACCTTGCGTGAAGAAGCGGAGGAGGCGGTCATGACGGTGGAGAACGACGGAGAAATTGGCTGCCGGCCGGTGGTGATGGTGTGATATTGGACTCCGGTGAATGGGGATGACAATTTATAAACGTAGTAAATTACATAAACATTCCCTTGGGTAGTCAATGGATACCAACTTTCTGTTTGGTTGAAAGAAATGAAATAAAATAAAATGAAATTAAGAAAATAGTATAATTTTCAAGTAAAATTATGTTTGAGTGAATAATAAAATATAAAACACAAGGGAATGTTTCACCTTAAATTCTCTTGGTTGTGGGATTTCAAATTCTCTCTCTAGGTGGAAGGATTTTGAAATCCCACAACCAAGGAAATTTGAGGTGAAACATTCCATTAGGTTTTACATTTCATTACCCACTCAAATATAATTTTACTTGAAAATTATATTACTTTCTCAATTCCATTCCATTTCATTCTATTCCTTCCAATCAAACGTTCCCTTAGTTTTTTACTTTCCTATTGTATATAACTTGGTTTTTCCAAGTGCCTTGTGCATAGATAGAAACTAAGGGTGGTGGGGACGTCGTGTCGTAACACCGCCGCCGGTCCCTCACGCCGTGATTCATGCACGTCAAATGGCACTCCCGTGATGTTTATTTTGTTTTCTCCTCATACTCTTCGGATGATTCCAATTCTGACGAATTGGAATTTTTTGGTGTTCTTACGAACACGTCGACGTGGTTGAAAGTTCGAGAAAAAAATTTTAAAACGTGATCGTGTTGGGGCTAATAAAATTCTTATGAATGATTATTTTGTGGAGAACCTAAAATAAACAGACGACATGTTTAGAAATAGGATTCTGGTACCTCAAGATTTATTTTTACGCATTGTTGAAAATATACGGAACAACTTTTTATGGTTTAAAGAAGGATTCGATGGGAGGTGGAAAGAAAGTTTCACGGCGATTCAAAAGTGCACTACGGCAATATGTCAACTCGCAACAGGTAATTTACCCGACACACACGGCGAATATTTAGCTATGTCTATTGAGACTTCACGTGAATGTCTTGAATATTTTTATAACGCTATTATTAAATTATATGGTGATGAATATTTGTGAATGCCTACTAGTCATGACATTGCATTATTATACGCTACACATCAATATAGACATGGCATTCCGGGCATGCTCGGTAGTATTAGTTGCACTCATTGGGAATGGAGAAATTGTCCTACGCATTTGCGAGGAAAATATCATCGAGGTGATCACGACGGTCCAACGTGATTCTCGAAGCCGTGGTGTCATAAGATTTGTGGATTTGGCATGCTTATTTTGGTGTAGCCGATTTTAACAATGACATTAATGTTCTCAATCAATCTCCAATCTTCATGCGAGAATTGAATGAAACCACCCCGATATGTCCGTTTGATGTTAACGGATACCGATATAAACGTGGTTACTATCTAGCTGACGGTATATATCTTTCCAGTTCAAAGCAAGATTCACGAGTCCGTAAGAAAAGACGTCGAACGAGCTTTCGGTATTTTAAAAGCAAGATGGTAAATAATGGCTCGACCGGCTAAAGCGATGAAGTTTGAGAGGATGATAAGTCAAATGTACATGTGCATCATAACGGTACTTCGTTGTAAAAGTGAGCGTCATCTCGCCATAAAACCTTTGAAGTACACTCCGTCGTAAAAGCTTACTGCATTGTGAAAGTAATTAATCAAACAAATAAATTATTTGTTCCTACACATTTAGTATGTAAAATTCTAATTGTTTTAATTATTCAAACTAAAATAAATTGTATAAACTAAAAGAAATTAAACAAAACTAAGAACTAAAAGAACTTAAACAAAACTAAGAAGTTCAAGCAATCAACAAGGAAACAAAATTTTAAACTTTCGTGGCTAAAAAAGAAAACTTTAGCGAGGCATTATGGAAAAAAACAAACTTTTGTGATTGAAATGAAGGAACTTGAAATTTCCCAGCAAAACAAAAATTTTATACTTATGTGACTAAAAACAAACTTTAGTTGGGCATTATGTGAAAAACAAACTATTGTGACCTAAATGAAAGAGCTGAAAATCCGACGTAAAACATAACTTTATACTTTTGTGGCTAAAAACAAAGCTTTAGGGATGCATTTTGTAAAAACCAAACTTTATGTGACCTAAATGAAAGAACTTGAAATTTTACTGTAAAACAAAACTTTATACTTTTGTGATAAAAAAACAAAACTTTAATAGGACAGTGTAAAAAACAAACTTGTGACTAAAATAAAGAACTTGAAAATTCACTATTCCTCTCATTGCAATTTGAAGGTATATATAGTAAGTCATTACTAAAAGGGTAACAATTTCCAACAGAAAATAAACACAAGCATAAAAAGAATTAGGGTTGGGTCAGTGTATTTAATATGTTTGAAAAACAGTCATAGGTTAGGATTACATGGTTTTAAGTGTGTGCGGTTAGTTTTGATGATTTAGAGATTAATAAAATATAGGTCATGCTCGGGTTGCACTATTAAACTCGTCAATCCAACACGATTGACACCTCTCTTACTGAAGGAACAACAAACTGAACACAATGAAAATCCTCAAAACTCAAAACATCTAGGAACTCAGTTATGAGATTGCTAAAATCAGGTACATATATTAATATGCATCATGCATGTAATTTATTATATTTTAATTTGCTCTATATGTTAACATTTAAAAACATTAAGCTATATAAAAGAATGTACGTATTTAAAAGTACCAACGAGTGTTTTTTAACAAACTAATACGTATATCTACTACCCGTGTGTATGTGTGACACTAGACATACATTGGTGTGTATAAACACGAGTTGACAATCGTATATGACATTGAGATAACAATAGTCGTCCCAAACTCGTTCTATATTACCATTACTATATTCTAAAAGAGACCATGCAAATAAAATAAAATACAATAAAAATAAAAACACTTTTATTTCAGTGCATAACTTCATGGTCATACTTTTTATCCATGAGAAACTTTGGATTTGAATCAAATAAAAGGGTAAAAGCCAAAATTAACGCCCTTTATGACAAGGAAAATATACTTTTGCAAGTGGACAGCTCATTTGGTGAACATGAACGAATGGTTTCCTTTTGACTGCTTCAATGCCGTATAGAAAATTCTTAACTAGAAGTTGACATGTTGACATTGCATGTGTGTAAAGAACAAAAGTTGTGTTTTTTAGTTTAAAAAAATATAAAAAAAAATCATATGTTAGAAGATAGATTATGTTTAATAACTAGTTAAAGATGGGCCAAGGAAAAGTGAATTCTTTTGATAAGAGTTGAAACATGAAGAACGTTAGGTTTCAAACTAAAGAGTTTAGGTGTGTTTTTAATTCTGTATTTTAAGAAAAATATTTTTTTAGTATGAGTTCAAGCATGTTGGTTTGGGTTTTGTTGTTCTTCAAACAATTATTGAAGGTCTTATGTGTTTGAATACATTAAGAGAGGATTTAAAAGTCTTTCGTTTTTTTCTACCTTAAATAAGATTTATCACCGTGACTTGTATGCTTATATGGTGAGTGGGGTGTAATTGAGACAAAACTAAGGCAAACGTCTCATGTTTGTATACATGATTATTAATTTATTTTAGCTATGTGCCTATCTCATTAGTCATTATGATACATGTGTTTTATTGTTTTATGAATAAATTACATAGACCATCCAAGGTTTGCTCGAATTTTATCTTTTGTATTAGGTATTGAAAAATTACAGGTTTAGTCATAAGATTTGAAAAAAACGTCCTACGTATAACAGCCGTTAATTTATTCTACGTCTAACAACCGTTAATTTATTCCGTTAAGTAGCTGTAAATTGACCATTATACCCTTCTTCCTCATTTTATTTTTCAAACCAATTCATCTCAATCACCATCACAACAACACCACTAATCCACCATCACTCCTGGTCACAACCACCACACACCACCATTCCACCATCGTAACAACACCACTAATCCACCATCACTCCTTGTCAGAACCACCACACACAACCATTCCACCACCACCACTCCTTGCCACCACCACCATACACCCCCGTCTTCACCACACCACACACCCCCATTTCCACCATCGCTCCACCACACCACCAGCGTTGAACACATCTCCACCATACCACCGGCAGCGAACGAAGCCTACCAAGATTGAGTGACGCCATCACCGCCGTCACCAGAGATGGGTTGTAAGATGGATACATGGAGTTGTGTTTGGTGATAGTGGTGGTGTGGTGGAACGGTGGTGGAGATGTGCGTGTGCGGTGGTGGTGGCGAGGAGGGGTGGTGATGTATGGTGTTTGTGACAAGGAGTGGTGGTGGTTAAGATGAGTTGATCTGAAAGAAAATGAGGAAGATAAAGGGTAAAATAGTCAATATACAGCTACTTAACATAACAAATTAATAGCTGTTAGACCAAGGAAAAAACGTGTTATGTTTTTTCAAACCTTCAAACTAAACCTGTAAATTTTTAATCACAAGAACAAAAGATGAAATTTTGTGACATCCGGTAATTTCCCGTTACCAAACTCCGTTAGTTTCGTTAAGTTTTGCATACACGTGTCGTAAGCACACACTAGTTGTCGTTTGACGTTGGTGACTTAAAAATAATTAATAATGTTAAATTAATTATAATCTAGTTGAAAAGATTATTACTATGCCATGTTTATGTTTTTACGCGATTTAAAGACTATTTGAGAATTTTATCGCGTAACGCGGAAACGCGCGTGTAAATTCGTATGTCTTGTGTTTTTATAAAAATAAAATATATATTTGTTATTACTAGTTTATATACTTAGTAATTAAGTTAAAAACACCTTTAGCAATTGTTTAAAGCTT
>BJCN01003011.1:0-15095 GCA_018326445.1 Flaveria brownii | reverse complement strand
ATTTAGCGTTCGTTGATTCTAGCGTTCATTCGTTGTCCCTCGGTGTCTCAAACTGTTAATTATTAACCACAAAGGTATATTATATCTCATCAGTAGGTTATTCATATTCTGTATTTGCATTGTTTGTAACCCAGATCCTGTCGGGTTCATTCTGGTATTTTATTATTACTCCGCTGCGTTAACTATTATTAATCTGATTAATAATTATCAAAACTGTTTTTGATAAATAAACCTAACGAAGATACCACTGAATCCAACAATTACATACCGAAGTATATTAACCAGACAAAATACAAGATTAGTGGGTGGGTCTGATTGTTTGAATAATTACTTAAGTTAAAGTGGTAAAACTCTCTCGAGGTTAAAACACCACTTATGATATGTTAATGTAAATTAGTGAGACGTAGAATTTAAAATATGTTAAATGGATATGTGTATTGTCATATTAAAAAAAGGTTAAATAAATTGTTATTTGTAATACTTAGAAAAATTTATATAACCATAGTGAAATGAAACTTAGATGTTTGTTGTATAATGTTTTCCTTTAATCACACTTCCTTCCCTCGTCGATGAAAGATGAACCAAAGCGAAAGAGAATGGCAGACTTGTAGTTGAAATATATATGCAAGACTATTGTCAAAGTCAACAAACATATTTGAAACCATGTAACCTAAAATTACCCACTAGTCTAAACAAGTCAAGAAAATTGTCGAGCACTTGTAATGTTACAAAACAAGTTGGGAGGTTGAACATACATTACTATAACTTTAAAACCCAAATAGCACATGATTAATGCACGAAGTACAACCCTCAAATGCATGACGATATGTTTATTTTTATCTACGTTTAGACGTAATTTGTTGTAATTTGTTTTTCATTTATAAATTTTAAAATATTTTTTTTAATTTCGGATACATTATTACGATATGCTTATTTTTATCTACGTTTAGGCGTAAGTTTTTTTCAAAACTGACCCGGGTCAAATATAGTATATTGTTATTTTCTTTTGAAAAATTGTAATGTTATTGAAAAATTTTGAATATATATCGCAACGTGATTATCTCTACATACGTTCGGAACAAATATTATTTAAAACCAAGTCTCGCAAAACGCGACAAGAACCTGTTGTCCGAGCATGGTATGTATATTTAGTTCTATTCAAACCATCGTAATTGTTTTTATATTCTGAACACTAACGTTACGATATGCTTATTTTTACCCACATTTCGATATTAATTTTATCTGAGCCGGCGCGAAGCATGGGTAAAATTCTAGTTTTCTTATAATTTAAATCTATACAAAATTTTATTATTTGTAGATTTAGTCGATCTTGCTAAAACTTCAATAAAATGAGTCGAAAACAACTACGAAGGACATTCACATTGACTATTTATACAGAAGGACGAATGTGTTTTAAAGTTTAAACAGTTAACCGCAACAGACATGGAGAGCAAACATTGATTTTATATTCAAACTACCACCTTCATAATATGTAACAGACTACCTAATGACAAAAACACCTTCATAAAGTTTATAATCACATAATATGCCATTGCATTATGCCACCATCACCACTTCACCGCGTGAACCTGCCAAACGAGTTCAAACAACCAGTCAGTAGTATTAGCTGACGTTCATCATCACCAAAACAAAAAAAAAAAATAAACAATTAACCCAAACCAGACCGATCTAACCAGTTTTGACCAAAACCGGATTGTAACCCAAACCAAACTTAAGTTGTTTTCTCATATAAGCATTATTTTAACCTTTTACCATTAATATAAAGTTGGTTGCTAAAATCGGTTATAAATTGTAAATATGTTTCTGTTGTGCCTCTAACCAAACTTAAGTTGTTTTCTCATATAAGCATTATTTTAACCTTTTACCATTAATATAAAGTTGGTTGCTAAAATCGGTTATAAATTGTAAATATGTTTCTGTTGTGCCTCTAACCAAACTTAAGTTGTTTTCTCATATAAGCATTATTTTAACCTTTTACCATTAATATAAAGTTGGTTGCTAAAATCGGTTATAAATTGTAAATATGTTTCTGTTGTGCCTCTAACCAAACTTAAGTTGTTTTCTCATATAAGCATTATTTTAACCTTTTACCATTAATATAAAGTTGGTTGCTAAAATCGGTTATAAATTGTAAATATGTTTCTGTTGTGCCTCTAACCTAAAATTGGTTGATAAAATCAAGAAAAAATTGCAAAGTTACCATTCCAACTTTTTCAGTTTGTGCTTTTTGAAAAAACCCTGAACCGAAAACTGAATTGAGAACTGTTTTTTTAACGCTGGACCCAATAACCAAACTGAAACTGAGCCAAATATACCGCCTCCCAGTTTGTTATTTGGTTGTCGGTCCAGACCATTTTTCAGAGCAAGGTATAAAATATATTACATCTTTCATAAATCTCTTTGGCCAACTGTAGGAAGGCTTCTGCTTCTTCAGCCATTCTGGAGACCCTTTCAGCTTCTTTGACGGCTTCTGCTGCCACAAACGACTTGTTCTCTGCTTCAGCAACTTTATAGGCAGCAGCAACCGCTGCTTCTTCTAATGTTTCACCAAGATGACTGTTAATTGGGCCGGATAGTCTGGGCCGGATCTCTTTTGGTTTTGGGATTGGGCCCTTGGTTCCATTCACTACCTCCCTTCGAAGTCGATAGCAGTTATTGACCTAGTCATTCACGTAAACTGTTCCTTGTCAAATACTAAATTTAAACAAAACAGTACATCAAATACTTGAAAGAAACATTAGATTTAATCAAAAGGGGTCAGAGTTGGGTCAAAGCGGGTGAACTTTTGCACGGGTTGAAATGCTGAAACAGTTTTGTCCACACTTTACAGGTCTACGGTCAAAGTTATAGTCAAAAGCATATACATACTTATGTGACCTATAAAGTAGTTTCGGTGTAATGGTGGCCTTCATAAAATAAGTCGACTACAGAGTTAGCATTCAAATACAATATCTATGTAGCAAACTTGAAATGCATTAACCGTTAGATTTACTAAAGATAGCACAAATTAGATAACAGGACAAAACAAGTAAACTTTGTACGGGCTGACACAGGTCAGCACGGGTTGCCCAAATCAGCTTGTGTCCTCAAATAAACTCATAGAGTTTTAAACATTTGTGTCATGTATGGTTATCCAAAACTAAATTATTGCAATGAAAATGATAAAACTCTTGGATAAGATTATTTAGAAGATTTATGCATCTGAAATAATTTGAAGAGTTTAGACGACCTCAACCACTTTAACCTGTTTCTATTCTAGCTATTTTATTTAATTTTTCCTGTTGGTGATAAAAACACATCACAGATCAACCCATTCATAAGTAGATAAATCAGATACACCACTTAAGGTTCACATATAAAACACAACCAAATTCAACTTTCAAACCAAACAATAAGATTAAGTCCCAATTCCCATAAGAAATGAAACCCCTTTAAGAAAGTTAACGATTAATAAGTCATAGAGAAATCTATTAGTGGTGTTAAATGCTTTACAACTACTTAAAAGTTTGACATAAACATATAGCAAAATCACCTTTTCAAGCTTCTCTTGTGAAACAAGCCTTCTTAACCTTGAACTTAATAGCCTCCTAAAATTTTGGGGCACTTCGTGTCTTTTCTGGATATCAGAAAATACAGTCAGTTACAAATATTATGAACCAGCAAAGCTACCAAGTAACAACATAACTTTCGTTATTCATACTTCACACAGATTTAAGATTAATTACCTCGATGAAACTAACAATTGCACTAGTGTCTGATCCATTTGGATCCTTCAGGGTTGACAATGCTTCATAAATCATTGCATTATACCTGAATAATAAAACAAAAATGTTTAATACCTTCCAGATATTTGAAAGTCACAGATTACAATTTAATAATATCACATTCAGAAAGAGACAGCCAAGCATTTAGTTAACTTTTCCCAGGTGTGGTTTACCACACATAATACAAGTGTTGGGCCAAATACTAGCACTTGTGTACATTGCAGCAGATATAATTGATATTTATGTAATCCTTCTGCAACAAAGTTGATCTATTGAATATGTATGTGTAAGTCACCCCAAGTATTCAATATTTGTTTTTTCAAAACTTTAAAAGGCAGCTATGTCATAAGACATGATTTTGCATGGAACTGGTGTAAAAGAAACCAAATACATACTTGGAAGGCCTATAAACTCAGTTTCAATATATGGGTGGCCATAACTAAGAAAAATGAATACTAGGGTGGCCTTTACACATAGTATCCCTAAATTTATTTAGAGAAATGATTCATATTCCTAACAAGTAACCACAAGTATGAAAAACATGATAACAAGAAGAGAGAAAATGCATGAGCCATGTGTTAAAGTATTAAACAGATAATGCGTGTTTTTAGGTTGATTTTTAGGCACATGCATCCCAACTCATTTATCTGTGACCGTGGAGATATCAAGATTCATGCAATTGCAAACAAAGTAAGATTAGCCACTAGCAGAAAGCATGTAAATACTTTGAAGCTGTCTTCCCATCTAGTAAGCATTTTGAAGCATCATCCATATGCACATCTGTAGATACTGGATCAACTACAGCGAGAGCTGAGGAACCAGGAGTCTGTGTAATGGCTGATGGAGTAACAGGAGAATCTGTGTTACTTTTTGGTTTTGGTGTTCTTGATTTTTCCCTTGGACCTTGTCCATTTGCGCTTACACTCATATTTCGCCATTTATCCTGCAAAAAGATAACAACATCTCGCAGTTTATACAGATAACCATATGACAAATTTAACAATATATGTTTGTCTTAAGGCAAAATCGTTTACAAAAACATGTACATTACATCAAAGTTTTAAGTGGTAACCTACAACAGTAACTTACTACACAGATGGAAGAAATACAGGTAAAGACCCCAAAAAACATCTATGTTGTGGTAGTAATGAATAATGACTAAAGATTAACACCAACATATAACTATTTTAAAAAAGACAAAAGCTCCTCAAATTTTCATAAACTAATTAAAGTTATAAAGTCAAAAAAGCATTTGACAACAGGATTCACAAACATTACGTCTAGATGTAATGCCACATACAAATCTTCGTTTCCCGAGATCAAACAGCATATAAGTACTCTACTGTTACAAGTTTGACACCAGTTACGCCAAATTCACATGCTTATTAGTATTAACCCTAAACTTCATGAACAAATGTAAAAACTCGAATCGCGTAACTAACACTTTCAACACCATGTTTAATATATAATGCTAAAGAGGGAATCAATTCGTCTACGATTATAAACTTAGACAACCCACTATAACTTCGATAATATGTCGGAATATCATCAGAAACAAAAACAGGTGCATTAACGTTTGTAAACATAAAGAGAGAGAGACTTTGTCTGACCTTGAGATCGATATTGGATCTAGAATAGAGGAAGTGATTGAACTCAGGATCCTTTTGGATGTTCTTCCATTTACCGGT
Source organism: Flaveria brownii (assembly GCA_018326445.1). Lineage (NCBI taxonomy): Eukaryota > Viridiplantae > Streptophyta > Magnoliopsida > Asterales > Asteraceae > Flaveria > Flaveria brownii. Next base: position 9,622 of record BJCN01003011.1, on the reverse strand, counting down.
GCCGTGTTTTGCAACGCCGGCGCGAAGAGCTTCTTCCTCCTCCGCCGTCCACTTCTGCTTCGGGTTCCCCATCGCCGCCGCTGGATTATTTTTCACGCTTTTAAACCCTAATTGGACATGATAATATGAAACAAGAGAACATTGCCATTAAGGGCAAAACCGATATTTACCCTTTTAATTTTCCACTTTTGTTCAAATAAATTCATTCAATCTTTGTATTGCATCTGCCTTGTTTTTAATTATTCTCTCTTTTTTTTTAAGTTTGGTTTTTTATAAAGGTGAATTAAGAGTTTAATTTTTTTATGGTCCCCCATTTTATATTATTTTTATCATTATAGTATACGTGTTTTATTTCCTGTCATCTTAGTACCCGTGTTTTTAAAATATTGTCCAAACAAACATTCTATCCAAATTCAAAGATAACTTTAGTTACCATCAGTGCTAAATTCTTTATTTTATACGAGTTGACTGTTTTTCTCGTCCTTGGTTTTATATGTTTGTTGTCATTTCAAATAAAACTAGTTTCCAACATATATATGTGTTAAATATTAAACAACTGAGTGTATATATATTGTATAAATTTTTAATTGATTGATGTCAAAAATAGGAAAAAATGAGGAAGCGTACACTTTCTCCTTCAAGAAAACACCATCTTCGGAGGGATATCTAGCAAAGAAGAATTATTACATTGTGTTATTTCCTTCAAATCTTTACTTTGAAACTTGTCTTAATTCAATGACAATGTTCGAATTGAACAATTCATTCCAAGTTGACACATTTTTTTGATTTGATATAAAGTGAATGCCAATATTTATATAAATTCACGATTCACATTTCACAATTCATTCGTAATTCATATTAACATATTCGCAATTCATATTAGTAAATTATACTCTATAATGTCTCAATTATAACGAACCAGTTCTTATATCTTAGTTTGTTGATCATGAAACAAATTAGGTGAGTTTAAACATAATAATCATACACTCATGACTTTCGACTTCCTTAATTATTCATCTTTCTTTTATCTATTTTCCGTTTAACTTTGGTCTCATGAGATGGAAATCTGGTGATGAATAGAGTTTGAGACTTGTTAGGTTTTGGTTTAAACACGACTTACAAATATATTTTCTACAGTGATGTGCCTCCTTCTTGGTTATATTTATGGGTGAGTCAGACCCTGAAGCGTTAAAATTAGTATGGACGGTTGATATTTCGTCTCAGAAACACTCACTCGGGTGTTATAGGTCAAAAGTTAGTATACATGGGTTTTTAATTTATTAAAATTACAACTAAAAGTAAATTTATTGGTCAAAAATCAATATGTTGTATTCAAGTGCATACACCCTCCTGAATTACTTAATTCTCCTAAACATAAGCCAGAAAGTTTAGTGTCTGTGAACTTTAAAAGTTGATAGTCTGTGAACTTTATTTTTGCATAAGATTAAATCCCAATTTCATTAACAAAGAAGTCCTTTTACCAAAAGTTTAGAGACTTAGTCATGCAAAAAGAGACACCTTTTATTTAAAATGTAAAAACATAATAGATAGGGATTAAATAATGCAAAAGAAGGTATTTTATGTTAATAATAAAATGAAAAGACTTTATCTTTAAGTTTTATAAGATATTGGATAAATTCGTGTATAAGTAAAGTCCATAACTTGTGTGTGAATTTAGCAAACGTCCATAAGGTTTCATGAGAATCGCGATATTGTAATTATATGTAACAATATCGGACTGGTCATTAACTGATATTTTTTTTGTTTAAATCATTGAAATATTTATTCTCTTTTTATTATGTGGCCTTCATCTTAGTGTCTTTGAAGTTTAAAACAATACGGACAAAGCTCTAACAGTTAAAAGATATGCTTGACAAGTATAAAAAATAATAATACAGAATGAAAATAGTTATGAATATGATGTAATCCATAACATCGAAATTGAATTGTCTAACAAACTTAATTGTAGCATTCTAAAGAAAGTGGGGATGGAAATAAATGGTGTGACCATGAGCATAAGCCAAGGTATATGCATACATTTCGTGTTCTATGTGGTCATATACTGTGGGCTATATTAAAACTACATATTATTAATATGAAGTCTTCAAGTCAATACTTCAGCGTAATCAATCAATTCCTTAATTTATGGCTTTCCATAGCATCTGAAAATAATTAAAAAACGTTTTGAATGATAAGTTGTGTTATATAAAACAAACATGATTTGGGTTAGAAAAATAAAAAGGGTTTTTTCTTAAACTCCACATCAATTAGGTGTAACCGACAATCATCGAGATAGAAAAGAGTCAATTTAGCTCTGTTCTTTCTGTGTTGGTTAATTTCGAGAATTAAAACCCTTTCTCTGTATTTGTTTTCTGTTCATCGTCAATCGATTTTCAGTTCATAAACCATTTATTAATCTCAAGATCCAACTAATTTCACTCCTAATTTCTGATCCGGAAGCCACGAATCCTAATTAGGTAAGTTTTTGATTGTTTTCTGTTCGATTAAGTCCTATAGAACGTGTTCATTTCGTTTAAATTTCGCTATTTGATTTTGATTCGGCATATTGACTTGTAATTTTGCTCCGAATGTTTCTGATCATCGTCTTCGCCTTCTGTGGTTTCTTGATTATGCTTTCTTGTCACTTACGAAATCAAAGGTTATCTTTCAGAACTAATTAGGATCCTTCGCTAGATATAAATTATGGAGGAACGAAGAGTAAAGAAAAGTATTGTTTATGAACCATTTTAGGGTTTTCAAACTGATCAATTTTAATTGTGGTTTTTGTTTGAATTCCCTATCGAAGAGTAAAGAAAAGTATTGTTTATGAACCATTTTAGGGTTTTCAAACTGATCAATTTTAATTGTGGTTTTTGTTGGAATTCCCTATCGTGTGATCCAATACTTTGGGGACAGAAGCGTTTGAACGGAATATTTTGTATTGAAACAAGATTTTGCGTTAGAACTTTTTCAGATAACCACACTGATGTAATGGCAGGTTAATTTGGGGATATTAAACCAAATTTTTTTACATGAATTGTTTAAGAGTTTTTCATGTATGGACCAAATTTGATGTACTCTAATTGAGCATACAAAAGCAGGTACTTCAAGAAGTGATTGCAAGTATCCGCGGAGCAGCCTGGGGGACATTTCAACTTTGAACCTGTGGGATGGATATGAGTAATTCATCTTGCCTTTTTTTTTTCAATCTCCTTGCATCAGTATCTTTATCCATAAACACCATAATGCTATGCAATGTTATGTAATTATTTCCCTTTTATTTTCTTGTAATCCTTCTCTACATAGTGTGCTTGATGCTGTATTGCTGTGTAAATAGCTTCTTTAAGGTGAATAAACTACTGTATTGCTGTGTAAATAGCTTCTTTAAGGTGAATAAACTATGTATATCTCTATAAATCACCCTACCCTAGTGTATCATTCTGAAACGACATAACTATTTCTGTTTATCACGTATTCTTACACTTGATACTACCATAAATCTATAATATGCCTTTGCTTGTAAGCTTCAATATCTATAACCTACACGGGGAAATGTGTAGATTTAACATCCTACACTGGTGAAACAGAAATCTAGTTATTAATACAAAAGATGTTGGGAGGTTTACACTTAAAACCCATTTGGTCTTTCGCTGGAAACCCTAAATTCAGTACTAATTAATATAAGTCGGGACTTTCTGGTTTCACAGATGCTGCTATGGAGGAAGGGAAGGTTTTGAAAAATGGTGTAGAATTGGTGAAATCGGTTTCAGATAAACATCTTGATCTTTTGAGGCCGTCATCTCGCTTATTTTCATTGTTTAAAGGTAGATGTCATGTGTGATTTAATAAATCTCGTCAAGTGTACTCAAAGTAGTTTACTATGTCAAATGTAATATCAGTACTGTAATATGAAGCTTTTAGGTTTTCACTTTAAAACATCTTAAGATTAGAGATTAAATCTAGGTTTTCCAATACTATTCTTGATCATGTTCATCTAATCTAGGCTTTCTGATGCTATTTTGGCCATGGTTTGATTAATATACTGAAAATGAAGGGATTAAGTGTTAGTAACACGAGAAGTTATGGGGAGTGATTATACTAATATTGGAGACGCATGTTGATGGCAGGGCATACATCTAATAATAATGATCGAGGAAAAGGCAAGTACGAACTGATCAAGAATGATGACGATTTCCAACAAGGACTTTATGACAAACCGCTCCCTTGTTTTGGCTGTGGAATTGGATGGTTTTCGTAAGCATCGATTCATTCTCCCTACCCTACCCCACCCTGACCCCCAAGAAAAAGAGAAGAATATCATGGTTGACAATATTTTTCTTTTTCAGTTTCTTAATAGGGTTTGGGTTCCCTTTGATGTGGTACTATGCTACATTCCTCTATTTTGGAAATTATTATCGGAAAGATCCTAGGGAACGTGCAGGTCTTGCTGCTTCTGCAATTGCTGTAAGTCTATGGGTAATGGTTCAGAATGGGTAATGGTTCAGAATGGGTAATGGTTCAGAATGGGTAAATTTTCAGGTCAAAGAGGGTTGGGTCAACTAAACAATATTCCTGTGACCACTTTTAAAATACATTTACAATTAATATGTTAATTGTTTGGGATGATGTACACAGTGGCCACCAAGTATTTAAGTTCATTTAGCTATGGCCACCCATATATTACGACGACATCAGAGGCCACATTAGTATGCATTTTGATCCATTTATACGTATTTCCAATGGCATATACGTTGTCCGCCATTTTTGGCCAAAATTGGTATAAACAAACCAAGTATATTACATATGCTTGGGTGGCCTATAAAGTAGTTTCAATATATGCTTGGACTTGATGGAATAAGTTGAATACTAAGATGGCCACCACATTCATTATTCCACAAAACTTTAATAGGACAATACGTATTTCCTGGATAAAGCAACGTAGGATCCTGCAAGCAATCAAGTGTATTTGGGGTGGCTTTTACACTGTTTGGCCTGCTTCTTTTTTAGCCAACAATCTTTTAAGTATTACGTGTTTGACTTGTTATCAGTAAATTATAACTCTGATAAGATAACCCAGATTGACCCCTTTTTGCAAAAATGAGTGGAGACTAACCACTCTAGGCAGAATGTTATTCTAAACATGATGTGATTGTGATTGCAGGCATTGGGGTGTTCAGTTATCTTGTTTATTGTAGCAATGATCCTACTGTTCTAGCTGATGTTGCAGCAAGATGATGTGTTTTGACATTTTGCTTGATTAAACTGGATCTGCAGGAGCTTGTAGATACAAATACAAGTCTTGATGAACATGAAAATAGTTTTAAATTTTGTGGTTACCAATACACGTCTTTATACCGACCAAAATTGTACAATCTTGAGAAGCTTTATAAAATACGTTCATGCATTGTATTTGTACAAAATCTTTTCTTATAGTGAATGATAAAAACCTCATCTGTGGCGCCATTTGGTTGAATGACATAAGGGTAACTGACACAACAGAAAGACTTAAAAACGCTTTTTCCCAATTCTAGCAACCAGCTTTTAGTTACACATAAAATAGTAGCCTCTGTATACTTGTTTAGAAAGTGCGATAAGGCATTCTTTTCCCCCCGAAAAAACTCCAACGGAGAGTTGGTTTTTTTAACTACACGAACACATAAGATCATGCAGGCAAACGAAACAGCAATAATCTCTCCAAAAGACTAAGGGGGTGTTTGTTTTTTGAAAAAACATCTTCCCCACCTCTTCATTTGCGCGCTCGCAGACGCGGGAAGAAGTTTTTACTTCGCAGACTGTTTGTTTTCTGGAAGACGTTTCATTAAAAAACGTCTTCAACACCTCTGCACGGAGAAGAGATGGAACAATGTCTTCACACCTTTTCTAACATCTTCTAAAACAGATGTTACATCTGTCCCTCATTCCCCACCCATTTTCTACCCACCTCCCCCACTCTTCACAACCATCTTCATCGGCCGCCCCACCGTCGCCACCGCACCATCGCCGCGCCGTCGCCACCGCTCCGACCGTCGCCTGCTCACCACCGCGCCATTCCCCACCCATTTTTAACCACAATCACCTTTTCAACGAGCACCTGAGTTCAACCACCATCAATGGCGGCCTCACTGCAACTCATCAACATCAGACCCTTCCGCCGCAGCATACTTCTTCCCCTTCTTCAACGGTCTCCAATACGGCCGATTGCTGGTTATCGCTGATCGTACACTTTGACTGCTGCAAACCAGTGATTGATCATCGTCATTCGATGACATTGCAATACAGAAGCTCGATTTTAGCTACAGAAACGAATACAAGCAAAAAATCTAGGGTTTTGATTATCGAATTGATCGTGTAAAGTTCAATATGATACAGTGAAGTATTTATAGATAGTGATATTTTCAGGTTCACGCGTAGATAACCATGTAGTTAAACATATTAATATTACTGTTTAATAATTTTATATGAACAAACTAAACCAAATCCTTTGTGGGAAAGCGTTGAAAATTGCGCATATGCATAAAACAGTTGAGTTTTTTTTTTTGCTGTAGACTAAAAATGAAATAACATATATCATTAGTAAAAGTTTTTAAGTTTTTGATTATTAGTGTTTTGCGTAAGTGTCAAATATGTATCTAGTGAGCTTGTTGCACTAACGCAATTTGGTTTTGGATAAAACTCAAGTCAAAACTTAGGACTTTTATTTATATATTTAATGTATTTCTATGGCTTTTATTTATATATTAATGTATTAGTTGTTTTTAAAGTTTAAAAAATAAATTTAGTTTAATTACAGAATATTTCAGCATTCTGCAGATGTTAAACAAAACAAACAGTCTTTTTCTTGCAGACTGCAGACATTTGGTCCACCTCTTCTGCTGCAGATGTCTGCAGATGTGATCCGCAGACTGCAGACGTTTTCCTGCAGAAAAAACAAACAACACCTAAATTAAAGAACTGAAATAATGAATTTTGGTTAACAAATTGAAGCTTGTTAGCGGAGCAAGCTTTGGTTTTTTAGATTATCACAAGCATGGCTGCTCCTCGTTAGTCGTCCAAGTTTGAGCAAACTGGGCTAGCCGGTTAGGCGTGACGTTAGAAGCCCCATATGGGGTTTTATGAGAACTCACTAATCATGAGTCAAAAAAAGTTGATTTTTAAACAAATTGTTTCAAAACAAAACATTTTAAAAAAATTATCACCTTTAATAGTTTCTTTGTTATAACTTTAAAATTTAGTTATTTTTGTTTCATAAGAATTTTTCTTTTTAAAAGCCACGGGTTTTAAATATATTTCATTTTTTTAAAAGTGATATTTCTTTTGAAAAAATTTCTTATTTTATAAAAAAATTATATCTTTACAAATTACAATTATAGAAAGATCTCTCTTTTTAATTTAATATTAAAATATTTTTAATATAAAAAGAATCAAATAATATTATTTATAGTTACTGTGATATTTATTAGGAGAGAGAAGATGGAAAACAAAATTTAGAAGTTCTAAAATTATGACAAGTGACTTACACAAACTTTCTTTTATTAGTATAGATAGATTAGAAAACCATTTTTAATTTAAAAAAGACTTAACTAATATTATTTGTATCATAATTATTTAATAGGAGAGAAGCGAGAAAATTTTTGTAAGAATGAATGTGTCATTATCACGTGTCATCAATAGTTACTTTTTTATTAGAGTAGAAGTAATTGATAACCAATATATTACTTTTACTTATACATTATTATCATTATATAAAACTAGGGTTAAGATCATTTGAGCACTATTATATATCATAAGAATTACGAAAACTAATTATTTTAATTTTTATATTTTATATATTTTACATACAATTATATATATTAAAAACCAACAAATAGCATGTATAAACAGTATAGTATGATTCATGACGTTTGGATATTTCACATCTGCGGGTTGAAAATAAACACGTTGACAATCGATGTCCTGCTTTATTTCTTACAAATTTAATCATTGAATTTTGCAATAATTGATCAATCAAGTATTCAAGTTATATCACTATAATAAGTCATGAAAACGATTTTAATGTTGTCACTTTGGCATGGTATTTAACCATGTCTTACTTTTATAATAAAGAAACATCTTTCATGACACATGATATGTCCTAAGTCTACTTTTGGTTACACGAGAAATTTTAAACTATGTTTATTTTCTAAAATAATGCATATTTTTAATAGAAAAATATATGCATGTTTCATTTTTTATCTTCAAATCATAACCAACAATTGTTTTTGATTTCACAATAAGCACGAAATTCAATTTCTAAAACATCAAAAAATTTATTTAAAGTAAACTAATAATCATGATATTCTGTTAAAAAATCTTTATTCCCATTTTGTCTACATATTTTGAATTTAAATTATTACATTTAATTCTAGTTTAACTACAAATTATATTCCAAATTTAATTAAGTTTATCACGGAAATCATTTTTAGATAAAATAATTTATTTGGTTACATAATTTTAACAAATCAATTCATACTTTTTATGGATTTTGAATTTCAATTATCATTCATATAATAAAGTATGTTTCTCATTCTATTTATCACAATATTTTCTTTAAAATATACCACTCTCTCAATAAGTTTCTTTATCACTCTCTCCATCTTTCTAAATATTATAAATGAAATGATATTTACTTGAATACGATTCGTTTTATTTTTCTGCTGATGGAGTCAAATTGAATGAACAAATTAAACCACCTTGATGTTAAAGTTTATAGCTTTACTGTTGAGACCCATATAATACGAGTTTAAAGATACTGAGGTAATCAAAACCTCCATGAAACCTATTATCTCAAAATGATAGTTCTTAATAAACATGTTATTTGTTTTCATCTAATATATTATTTAGCAATTAACATAATATTTTACTCTTATTAGTCATTCATGCAACTTGTTTGAGTAAATGGTTTAGCCATTTTGAGAATTATTTGAAACAAAGAGCATGTTTGAATATTAACTATACAACTCTCAGTAAAAGCACAATATTTGAACTACGTTAATACTTCACGTAAGATTTGCATTTTCTACAATACCAAACGTAATAAGAGTTTTAGGTCGCTTATGGACTTTTCTTCACATTTTTTAATTCATTAAGGACATAATTACATAAAATAAAAACAACCAGTATGTCTCACTACAAGGAATAAGCTTATTAGCGGCGACATTTGTCGTCGCTATTGATGCCCTTTGTCGCCGCTATTAGTATTAGCGGCGACATGTCGCCGCTAATAGGTCGCCGCTAATGATTCGTCGCTAATGTGGAAAATATCGCCGCTAATGAGTCGCCGCTAATACCGTTATTTGCGGCGACAATATCGCCGCTATAAAGTTGAAAAAAAAATTCCGGGGAAGACTATTAGCGGCGACACTGTCGCCGCTAAAAGTCAATTTTTCATTTTAATTTTTTTTTATTTTTTTAATTTCCATTTTTATAAACCGAAAAAACCTGTAAATAAAACCAAATTACCAGATTTCCCAACACCAAAGATAACACAAGTATTAAGAAGTACAATACGAGTTTAAGAACACAAATAACATAAACATACAAATTGTTTAGCTTCAACTTCTAATGTCGTTAAAATAAACTTAAA
>BJCN01003008.1:0-10349 GCA_018326445.1 Flaveria brownii | reverse complement strand
GTATGGACCCATACGCGGCGTATAGCTCCTCTCCGTATGGGTCATAAGTCCCGTATAGGGTATAAAACGTTAAATCAACAACGCACCCTATACGCCGCGTATGGACCCATACGCGGCGTATAGGGTTCAGGGATGTTGATTTAAAATGGAGGTGTGTCTAAATAAAGAGATCCTTGATTTATTGACTGGAGAGAAAAAAATTTATTAATTACTATTATATCCTTTTTATTTAATTTTTAAAATTAGAAAATAAAGAGTTTTGTAAAGAACCCTTTCTCTTTAATCTTTTCATGAGCCACAACCACAAGTATTTCAAAAGAGGGAGGGGAGATGAGATTCTAGAGGTTTCTATAATAATTCTTTTTAAATCCTTAACTTTGATACTTTAACATATTTAACTCAAATTCCGAGTTATGCTTTATCAAACAAAAATGGAGTGTTACATTTTAACTTTTTATAGCAATCATATGTAAGAGTACTACAACGTACGTGATTATAACGAGTTTAGAGCCTTTTTTAAGCAAGCTTGTTAAAAAGATGAAGAAAAAAACTTTTTTTGTTTGAAAAACCTATTCTGACTTTTTTTTTCGATTATAACCGATGGACGAAGGGTATGTTATTAGTTTAGATCTAACCAACTCAATGAATTACTCCTAAAGGTTCACTAAGCACGAATTAACAAATTGATAAAAAACAACCCATCTTGAAAAACAAAGTTTCTGATCCTCTCATGAACCATGTCCATGTCGAAATACGTTAATGCCTCCATGGTTTACATTTGTGCTTGACCAGGAGCCGAGTTGTTCTTGCTTTACAATGTTTTCCAAATGAGCTTTCAAAATGGGGTTAGACATGGATTGAGAAACATATATCCATTCTTACAACAATCCCTAAGCGAATAGTTTAACATTTCGTATCAATTAAACTTTGACTAAATTTCTTTATTCTAGTTTGTTGGTAGTAACCTTACCATGGTTGGTTCACTTAAGGAGGCACCGATTAACTTTAACCACTTAAGCTTACCATTGAGCATTTGAAACGTGCAGTTTGTGAGCGTTTATATGTTTTTGATATTTTTCTTTTGTATCTGAGAGCTAGAAAAGTGTTATGATCAAAACAATACACTTCAATAATTGTTTATACTTACATACCGGTTAAAAATGTCACAAAAGGCTACAAATTGATTCCAAGGGCCTTAAAGGAAATAACTAATTAATCCGTTTTTCGTTCATTAAATTATCCTGTTACATACCGGTTTGTTGGCTGGGAACGAAGAACCGGATAGAAACCGGCTAGTTCGGTTCGTTAGAAACTGGAATCTCTTGTGCCGGATAATAACCGATGGTTCAGTTTTAGGTTCGGGTGTAGGTTTGCAGGCCTGTAAATGAACCGAACGAACACGAACATTAGCATGTTCATGTTTGTTCATTTAACTTTTACCGAACACGAACATGAACACGAACACGAACACATAATCGAACATGATTTTTTGTTCATGTTCGTTTATTAAGAAAATAAAAATGTTCGTGTTCGTTCATGTTTGTTTGTTAAAAAGCTAAATGAACACTTCACAACATAAACGGACATAAATGAAGAATAATAAACGAACATAAATGAACAATAATAAACGAACACAAATGAAGAATAATAAACAAACATAAATGAACAATAATAAACGAACATAAATGAACAATAATAAACGAACATAAATGAGCAATAATAAATATACATACTGAACAGAAAAAAATAACGTTAAATGATTATTTTGGACCTTTTAGGTGTACTAGTAGAGATTGAAACCTCATTAAACTTATAGGTTTTTAATATAACATAATACACTTAAGTTTCAAATATTCTCATAAAATATCATTTTATTAATATATCAATATATATAAATAAACAACATAAACGAACGTAAATGAAGAAACATAAACGAACATATATGAACGAACACATAAACGAACGTTCATGAACGTAAACGAACGAACAAAGCACGTGTTTATGTTTGTTCGTTTAACTAAACGAACACAAAGTTTTTGTTAATATTCGTTCATTTACTAAATAAACGAATATAAACGAACTTCCCGCCGAACCGTTATCATCAGTGAACTGTTCATCAACTATCAGTTTAGGTTTGTGAATTGTGCCCCTAAATGCACAGAAGAACAAACCCCTGACCTTAGAACCACTGAAATTTCGATCATACGAACCTAGGGTTTTCAGAAATCGCCAAACAGTGAAACTCTAATTTGCTGCTTCCAACATGAGTCTCACCCAATTCTCAATGGTAAAGCCTTCTTCTTTATGTCTCTCATACGAACAAGTTGATGCTTTTTGATTTCTTTAGCAATCTATGTTGTAGTTTGCGGCAGAGCGTCGAACTTTTATTCTTCTGAATAATTTCCTTCTTAAAATATATCATCGTATGAACCACTAAACAACTTACAGCATACATTGATAGAACATCAGTATGATGATCAATACGTACATGGTGCCCAGTTCTAGGATTCCAGTAGTGATGAGGTTTCATCAACGAAGAATTGTTGAATGGAGGTCAATCTTTGCTTCCGTGACATTTTTGTGTGCAATATCATAGTTATATTCTTATCTTGATTATTGGTTTGCCATAGGAGTAGTAAAATGATATATCCATTATGCCAGATCAACAACTCAGAATTCTACACATAGTCTTGCATCAGTCAACTGTATAAGAAGTGTTACAGATTATTATTGCATATGGCAGACTATTCATTTTGTTGACATAAACTTTTGTCTTGGCATCCTCCGTGCAAAATATTGTTTTCATGATCCGTGATCCGTGGTGTCCCCTAAGCCGGGCCCAACAGATTGAAGTTCAATTCTTGTTACTGATAAGGAGTAAAGAGTGGGCAGCTGGATGCTAAATGACTCTACAATCTAGATCAGCTCTATATATTGGTTAACACAGATTTTGTGCTTGTATGACTTGGTCCTTCAGTTATATGTCTAATTGAAGTTACCAAATTCGACTATAGTTTTCTGTTGGTCAACTATAATGGAAAAGGATTCTACTGAATCCCTTATCTAGGTCATCATCGGTTGAGCAGTTCAAGAACTTTGTATAGCATAATAAGATTAGGATAGAACCATCTATTGTAGCTAAAAGTCTTCCACATACCATTGACGGTCTGTTCTCTTGTGTATTAGTGCTTCCTCTCTCTAAGAACAAATGCATTTATCTTCTTCTTAGATGTCTCTAAATAATCCTAACCTAGCTTTGACAATATTTGACAGTATTTATCTCTTAGTTAATCAGTGATCATTAGATAGTACTTACGCTATTTATAGCATCCTTTTTGATTTGCAAGGTCTTGTTATTTTCATTTATTAGGGGTTGCTTTTGATGTTTTGGTTATAGTCTAAAACACTTTAATTAACTATGCAGGAGTCAAATGTTGCATTCTTTTTAGGACAAAAGAAGTACTTTTGTTAATTTATATGGTATTTTAACGACAATTATGGGTTTCAGAATGTTGAAACAAAAATTCACATGATTCTAAAATTTCAATCTGACTGCTACAAGTTTAGTTTATATTTATGTTCTTACAGTATTGATTTTAGTGTTTTTGGATTTACTTTCTATGCCTTTTTTTTAATACCCTTCTCTAAGGAGGTTGTATCTATTAGCAAATCTTCTATCTGGAACTATATTTGTGTGGTCCATCGCTTCATCTTTTATCCAGAATACTAAATTACTATGAGTTTTAAGCTGACATAAGATTTGGCAGATGTAATTTGCAATTGCTTAATGGTCAAGAACATAGTTACTATCTTGTGTTGTTGTTTTTTCTTTTGTTTTTTTGCATGTTTTTTTTTTTGTTTGTTTGTTTTTTTGCTCTAATGCCTGTATAAATAACATGTTATTTGATCAAGAACTTGGTTTTAAAATGTGCACATAATGCACTGATGTGGTGTCCGGTGCGCAACACCTGTGTTTACATGATGCGCCAATGTTGCGCTGCAGTTTGCAAGATGCGCTTGATGTGTGCAGCATGGAATTTTTAACTGGATTTGACTTTTCTTTTGGACAATCTGTGTTTTTTTTCTCAATTTTATGTCTTTTAAGTCTATGTTTTGACTTTTCTAAGCATCCAAGAGACCTTTTAAGTATCCATGAGACTTTTTAAGCATCCATGAGACTTTTTTTGACATTTCCAAATCATTTTTAAGTCTGCTATCATGCTGCTAATGATGTTTAATATGTGTTTTTTTAAATTCTAGTGAAACTTAATGTTTATATGTACATATGATATTTAGTATTTTTTTAATTAACAAACGCATCGCATACGTGATGCGTGCGCATCACGCATAAGGGCGCATCACGCATCACGCATCGCGCATCACGCATCAGGGCGCATCACGCAATTTAAAAGCAAGATCAAGAGCTAAGGCCATAATCTAATAGATATGATACTCTGATATATTTGTCTGTCTGATCTGCATATTGAAAGCACAGGTAGAAGAATTAGCATTTCTTATAAAGGACAATCTTTCTTGCAAGCACCTTGTTCTCTCAATGGAAGACATGTTTGTTGACTTCCTTCAGAATGAAACAAAGTTTGTTTTCTTCCTTTCAACATGCATTGAAATACATCTCGTTTTTGTCAGAGCAAATTTTGAATGTTTAGTCAAACCATTTAGTATGTGCTGATCAGAAGTTGCATTTCTATTAGACAGTAGGGATTGGAGTTTATCGTAACTTTTACATTGTTAATAAATCTACATCCTCCCAAATATTTTTTTAATTGAAACTTGTCAAAAGAGTAAATAATGTTTAATTTAAATATGTGTATGAATCTTTGCCATGTTTTTATCACGGGAATTTTGAGACAAAAGCTTCGGTGGATTTAGCATTAATTGACAATATAAGTAACAAATGATCACATCAATTTTGAAATTTAAAATTGATTGTCTTACTCTGGAAACTAAAGCATGATGCTTATAGAACACTGTGAGTAAGATTTGACGGTTTGCTTTAAAAAATTAGATTGATGTGATTTTCTTGATGACAGATGGATTCCATAATACTTATATCATCAATGGTGGTTTGTATTTAGTGCTTCGTGCAGTTGTTTAATTTATGTAGTTGTTTTCACAATTTGTTTGCGGTTCTCTGATATAAAGAGAGTTGAACAAAATTTAAATTATTCCGTGTTGCAGCCTGACTGATGTGCTTGAACTGGAACCAATGAACCCGTACAATCGTCTTCTTTTACACCGTCTTGCTGATATATTCGGGTATCTTTCATTTGGAAATTTCTCACCTTTTGTAGGCATCATTGTTTTTTAGAGGTGGCAGTTTTTAGTTTTAACCTATTTACTTATGGATGGATTTATTTGGGTAATGTTTTACTTCTAAAGTTAAATAGGAAATGGGTCATGTGGGTTGAAAGTTTCACAGTGTGTATTTTTTTTAATGCATATCACTCCCTTTTATCTCTATTAA
This sequence comes from Flaveria brownii, assembly GCA_018326445.1. Lineage (NCBI taxonomy): Eukaryota > Viridiplantae > Streptophyta > Magnoliopsida > Asterales > Asteraceae > Flaveria > Flaveria brownii. Next base: position 4,864 of record BJCN01003008.1, on the reverse strand, counting down.
TATATTAGATTATCATCTTTTTTAAAAACACTACTATTTTTCATAATTGAAGTGTTTTGGGTCAACCTGATCCTATCCAACCTGAGCTAAAAGCTACCCACTTTGACCTGATCCTACCCAATTTCCACATCTGCTGTTTTTCATGTTCAATTTTGTAGTTGTTAACGAAGTTTCCATTTTTTGTATGCAAGATTTTCTCATCAATCCATCGGTGAAGGAGATGATCGGCATCTCGTTTTAAAGCGTTGTGAGGAAACATCAATGTCCGTCCAAAAGACTCTTACCTGAAATCGTAGTTCTCATATTTTTTTTGTTGCTGTTTCTTAATAAATAAATAATTATTTGTTAACAAAATAGATATGATAACCACATGTATCATCTTTGTTGGGTTATATAGCTTTTAAGATTGTGATAAAGAACTTTTGTATTTCAGACCCTCCATTCTTGTTGCAGATCTGTTGTGGGAAGAACATGATGATTATCAGTCTCCAATTACGTCACAGCTTCTAACACGAAGAGAGGATAATTCTACGGGTAATTTTTTATGGGAGTGTAGCTTTTGCTTGCATGTATAAATGCAACTCTTACTAAAGTAATGACACGCGCTTTTAAATGTAGAATCTAGTAGTGATGGGTTGGTAAACAGGTCAAAAAAGGTTGTTCTTTAGGAGTTGAGATGTGGTGGTTTGACCCTGGAACACATTATAAGTAACCAATGTGTCAAATGTGATTACAAAAATTATATTAGTTCAATAATAACAAATACACTCCAGTTTGCTTTGAAACTAATATTTTGGTTCTACTCGTTTGACCTATAGAATAAAACATAACTGAATCAACGCTAAATTGAATCGGTTGAAATTTTCACCTCTAATATATATTTCCCTTTATCAGTGACAAAGGTAGAAAAAGTATGTGCTAGAGTTTCCTTAGAGGACAGGGAGTCAGCCTACCTGGCAGCTCGGAAGCGGATTTTCTCAACAGAAAATGATGGCATGGAAGCACTTGCAAAAGAGAGGCCTAAAAATAATCCTGTTGTCGCTCGACGTATGATTGCTCATGCACTTGGCCAGAGAATTAAACAATCTAATGAAGGGATATGCATCAAAGAGGCAATGAGATACCGCGAACCTTCTAACGAGGCGAAACATCAATCAGCCGGTCAAACAAGCTTGCAAACTTGTCAAAAGTCAAACAGTCCACAACATCCAAGTAAAAAGGTGCCTCAAAACCTTGCATCAACTACTTCGAGTGCAAGAAGAGGTGATACAAATGCCCCCAAGCATAATCTAAAAGAGGAACATATTGGAGCTGCAAAACGGATGTTTGCTAATGCCTTAAGAATGCATCCGTCCAAAGACACTGTTATTTCAATTAGTGATCAAACAAAGCAAACCAATAACTCTTAGGGGGGCTTCGAGTTCTATTCCGTCCAACTATAATAGACAAACTGACTCCTTCAGACAAGAAGGTGAAAATCATTTTGTGAGAACTTTTGCAAGTATGTGGGGTTTCTTGATCATATATTGGTGAATTGCAAAGTATGGTGCATAGATTATCAAGATAACTATACAGTTTCCAGCAAATCATGTAGTGCAGCCAACATGATTTACCGTCTTCATGTGGGACTTTATGTTGCAGGCATGTTTTCTTTTTAGTTGTAATGTTTTTAAGCTATGTTTGTATAATATTCTTGAGAAAGATGACAAATCGAATGATCTTTGTATATGATTTGTGCATTATCACCTCGGCTTTTAGTGTTGTAAAATTGATTGACATTATCTAAATGAATTCAATGAGGAACTGTTCACATATACGGCCTAGAAAAGCCTATGTTGAGCCATATATACAAATAAACTTGTACTAATAATAATACTATAACGGTAATTAAAACTACTACTCAACTGGGATCACAAGGCTTTTTTTAACGGTCAACTGGTATCACAAGTGTTGATCATGTTTAACCTGTTATAAATATAATCTATATATGTTTTACGTGGAGGTTTGGTAAAGATTATACAAGTTGAAATTTTGTGATGATATGTATTGACTAAATCAGTGGGTGTTGGATTTTTTGTTTTTGATTTTTTTTTTTTTGGGGGGGGGGGGGGGGGTGTGTGTTTGGTTTGGTTTGGTTTGGTTTGGTTTTAATGCTTACTACCCAATTTGTAATTAGATGACAGTTGACTTGTATAAATTTTATCCTCACATGAATTACTTAATTTTTGGTTGTAAGTATAATAAGATTGGGATATAATAGAGGCGATTTGATGAGCCCCACAGGATTTGAGCTGACAAAATATATCAAATTGAAGCTAAAGAATCCAAGCAACAGAGAGGAAACTTGGATAACTGAGAAGTTTGTTTATTAAATGCACAGAAAAATGTATTTGAATACTTAGTTTTGATAGAATCAACCTAGAGTGAAATTGTTAGGTATTTATGAGGCTCTATTACTTCACCTACACGATTATGACCTTGATCATAAAGCAAAATACTTAGATCTAGGTAGTCTTGAGATTCCTCGTTACACGAAGAGCAACATCCTAGTATATGATGTATGGTGTGGCCATGAACCAACTTAGAACACTTAAGGGAGTGAAATATCTTGACCGGTTGTTTGTATCAAGTAGTTAAGTTTCTTGATCAGTGGTTTTGTATCATTAGGCTCCTAAAGTAGCTTCTTTGTAGGAAACATTACGCTATCAACTGGTTCGCAACTCAGTTATCTAAAATGACATGGCATGTTTAGGAAATACTTCCGTGGTGAAGAAAAGTATTCCATGTGATGTACGAGATATTTTAGCTAAGGGAGCATCGAAGTTGACTTTTCACTAATTTAGAAAAAAGTATTCCCTGTGAAGTAGGAGATATTCTAGCTAAGGAAGTATCGAAGTTGAATAAGTCACTAGTTTAGAACTAAAACAAAAGATCCTTGTTGGTCGCAGGGTTAGTTGACTATTGGTCTCAACAAATAAGACCGATTTGTGTTGAACCTTGAAAGGAAAATGCTTGCGTAAAACATGGTGCTTGGTGAACTATCAACTTTTGAAGAACTTATACAAGGCAGGTCTTCATATGGGTGACTAAATCAGATTCAGGTATAGACTTTGAGATTTGGATGTGATGACAAGTTTCATCATATTCGGGTGAAGAAAAGGAGGTTCAGGTGAACAACTTTTGTCCAAGTAATACCCATATACGAGTGGCTTAGAGATGGGGTGAAGAAACACATGCGGATGTATCAAGTCACATGCGGGTGACTTGATTAACATACCGGTGACAAGAATTTGGTTAAGGCAACTGAAGTGCAGGTAAAGAAAATTAAATACATATGAACAACATTTACTTATAGGCGGTGTATATAGACCAACGCAAACCAGATACAAGTGACCAATCCAGAGGTGAAGACTTTTCACACGCGGTTGAAAAATCTTTACTTTTTCACTTAGAATATTCTGATGTAACGGTTGATTTATATGTGTCCAAGTTTTTTAGTCAGTTGTTAGAAAATGTCGGTACCTATAAATAGGAACTTTTGCTTTGTAAATTGTAAACCTAAATTCCTATTTATACGCAACTATTGATATTCAATGACACACATGTTTTGAGTGCGTTTGTTCTTGTTATTGATTATCGTATTAGCTTTATTACTGATTTGTGTGATTCCACAACATGATTCAATAGTTTGATTTGGGTTATTTGTAGGCCTTATGGATTGTTATGCATGTATTGCATATTGTTCATGTTTGTTTGCCCGTGATTAGATTTTATTAGCTTCTGTAAGATTGCTCATAGTTTGAATATTTTTGTTAGAATTTGTAACATACGGTGATTTAATTTGTATCAACTTCGTGGTTGTTTCTATTTTGTTTTTGCAGGTTCTTTCAATTGATTTTCATTTGTCTTGCTTTGTTGAATTAAGCACCTATTTTGTTTGGTTCCATTTCTTTTCATCCTAGAAACAAGTCTTGTTTTCGATTTTGGTTGTTTGCATATTTATAACAATTAAAGGTTGTATTTGGCTGTTGTAGGTTGTTTGATAATGGTATTATTGTTCATATTGTGTTTATGTTTATGTAAAGGTCCCATGCCTTGGAATATTTGTTTGGTTTGGCTTAAGTGGTAAACTTTCATATTTTTTTTTTGTGATGCTGAAGTTATTATTTGTAGTCTGTTATGCAATTTTTTTTTCCAATCCTGTTATATCATCTGCATTTTGATGTTGATACTATAATGTTTTCCAATTACCTTTGTTGTTTTTGTGATTAAACTATTTAGTTTGCTCAATGTTGGTTATTAATGGTATACAACAATAAAAATGCCCAGTAAATCTCACTTAGCAAATCTATTAGTGGGATGCCAGTTATTAGTGATTTTGTGGCATATGATCACCTGTTATTGATAGCTTATCGTTGATCCCAGTAGGTTTTCTTTCTTTCTTTCCATGAAACGTCTTCGGTGTTCAGTTTTGATTGTTTACCGGTTTCTAAATGTTGTATAGCTTTTGTAGGTTATGTAGTAATGGTATTTCCCTATATATTTAAAAACCAACTCAAGGGCGTACCTGGTGCTGCAAAGAGCTCCCGCGTTTTCGCAGGGTCCAGGGAGGGTCCGTCCCATTTAAGGGAAGATGTACGCGGTCTTTCCCCCACATTTTGTGGGGAGGCCGTTTCCACGGATCGAACCTGAGACCTTCGGTCCCTTAGGAACAACTTTTACCGCTGCGCCAAGGCCCGCCCTCGAAATGAACAGTAAAAGCAGTGGCTTCTTCTATATTTATGATTTAGCCACGAAACTTATTGGGGTTTGCATTTTGCCCCCTGAACAGTAAATAGGAGGTTTTTATGCATAGCATACAAGC
>BJCN01002047.1:0-13737 GCA_018326445.1 Flaveria brownii | reverse complement strand
AATAGAATTCAGATTCCAATTTCATTGAATTTCTGCATACCAAACGTCCCCTTAGTGTCATGTGCCATTTTATTAAGGCTTTATTTTTTTCAATTCCAGCTTAAATATATATCTGTTCTTAATGTTAGTCTAGGTTCATTTGACTAAAAGTCAACTTCTAATACAAGAGATATTTAAGAAAATTTTAAAAATTTAACCCTGAATTAGAGCACATCTGTTTTTGGAAATTAAATCATACCCGATATTTTCTTTTTTTTTTTCAAATAATTATCAACAAAAACTGTAGAAATCATTTACGATTTTCTTCATCTACGAGATCGATTCTTTGATTGTGTGTTTCCATTAAATACTCGATTTATATTCTAATCTTGACAAAAGTTACGAGATTTTTTTCACCGACTTCTCTCCAATTTGAAGAAATTTATGGGTATCTTTTTTGGGAATGAAATTATACCTGATTTTATAATATTTCTCAACCATCACAGCTTTACGACCCTCGCGATTTGTCTTTATAAAGTCTGATGATATCGCCTTCGCTTTCATCAAGTTTTCATTTTGGCTTCAGTTTCATCAAGTTTTCTTCAACAAAATGTATTTGTTTTTTGTTATATTTTGGTTTTTATCCTCTGTGATTATGATTTAATCTATCATCGTCTACAATTATGTTTTTGGATTAATATTATTTTACTTTCATTTTTTTTATTCGAATGTGATCTACTTCAACAATCCATTTGTGAAGAGGTATTACATGCTTCTATTTTTTAAACTTTTTTTATTTTTTTAAGTGTACTACCATATTATTATTATGTTTGATTGAAGTTCGTTTGATATGTGTGCAAATTGTTTTGATGTATCTGGAAGTAATATTGAAAATCGCACTTTTATTTCGCGGTTGACTTTAACACCTTTAGACAAAAGGATTTCTTTTAAATTTTAAAGAAGACAGTTCCTGTTAGGAGTGCGCTTTGCAATGATAATAAACAAGAGTCAAGGACAATAGCTATCTAAAGTTGGTTTGTTTTTAAACAATGATCATGACCAGCTCTATGTTGCATTATCTTGAGTTAAAAGTAGACAAAGATTAAAAGTATTAATATTAGATAATGATGAAAAAATCACCAACAAAACATCAAATGTTGTATACAAATAAATTTTCGGGTGTTTATGAATTTGAAATATCGTTTTTCATGTTCAATTTAATTTATTTATTACTTAAAATTCTTATTTACAAGTTTATTTCATTCCATATTATACACTATTTAGACGTATAAATATTAATAGAGAAAACCTACTAATATTAGATGTAGCTAACGTTAAAAATTATACATAAAAGTCGATATACAAAGTATTATCAATAACATTATAACTTACAAACTTTTTTAAATAAAAATAATATTTTTGGATTGAATCCGTGTGTTACACGAGTTTTTAGCCTAGTTCTACATTATATACAAAGACCAACTTAAATTCAGATATGGAATGTTTTTATTTAATACAAAATCTAAATAAGTGTGTTTCTAATCATTTTTATGGCATTAAATCAAGAATCGTATATTAGGATAGATGCCAAAATTCCAGGACAAGTTAAGCATGGGGAAAATGAGATTACAACTACAAGCATTCATTACATGGTCTAACGTCTCAATCTCTGAACTAAATTGGGTATGCTACAAGATTAAACTAATAGAGTTTTGACCACCATTCATTCTTTGAATATCGATCTTATTATCATAATTAAGAATAGTAACCTCATCTTCTGGCTCCGCAACATGAGTGGCTAATACTATCGATCTTATTATCATAATTAAGAATAGTAATCTCATCTTCTGGTTCCACAACATGAGTGGCTAATACACGACACGACTTTAATATCGACTATGGTTTTATGTTTGACATAATTCATAATTAATTGGATTTGGTTTTGCACCTTTGATGGCTTTTCCAGGGTCAAATTATGAAATTGACCCTAAGCTCCACTGTTCAAGTTGTGTCAATGTGTCATCTTATAATGAAATTATCTTTGGTTGATGTAGATATTAGAGGGATTAAATTATGAACATATGAGTATTTCACGTGTGTTGAACTCGTATATTATTTCTAATCTTTTCTTTTGTGATTATATTTTAGAAAACTCAAAATGTTACTGATAAAATAATATATAATTCATATATGTTGTAATTTTGTATTGCTTACCTTCACGTATACATGTTATATTCTATACCCATTTGTTAAATATATTACCTACGCGGATATAGATTATATATACAAATGAACAATAAAACTTGTTTATTCATATCTTTTATTTTGAATTTTAGAAGATAAGTTATTATTTTAAAATATTTTAAGACTAAAAATGAGTGGTTCATTGTTGTCCTTTTGCTCTGCTACTAATTTGCGGGTTTTATAGATCACTCTAATTAATATTACTTTTAATTTCATAATAAACTAGCAGAAATGAACTATAATTATAGTAATAATTCACAAATTAATATTACTTTTAAGTGTTCATTATAAACTAGTAGAAATGAACTATGATTATAGTAATAATTTACACTTGTTTTCATAGTGTTTTTATTTGTTCCTTGAACATATATTGCTATAATAATATATAATAACATTTATAAGTTGGTTATCTATAGTACTCTTACCTGAGTGGTACATATGTCAAATATCTAAACTTTTTTTTTAATTATGGGGACTTATAAACCAAATTATAAATTTGTCACAAATAGATTCACTACTAAACAAAAATACAATATTAATCTTGATTAGACAAGACTATTGTATTAATTTTAGAATATTGTAAATATAGGCATAAAACTACTACATTTGGTGCAACGAATAAGAGATATAAGGTTGGTAGAGTCTTGATGTGTGTTGAGCAGTCATGTACACTTTTAATATGATATATTGGGTATGAAATTGGTTCAATGTCTTCATAATTTCATTCAACTCTTTCCTGGTTTTGTACACTTTGCGTTCACCTGCTTCATTCTCCAACTAACCACTTTCAAAAAAAATTGCAAAAAATGAAAATAATTTATAAGAAAACGTGGTTAGATCTAGTAATATATAAGTTCAAATGATTATAACAAAAATAAAAAAATTACATAGTAAATCTTGTATTCTATTTTTGAAACAAGTTTAGGAATATGTAGACATATGAACATCGGCCAAACTTCAAGAGATTTCTTAACCTGTCGATTAAAGTTTTAATTAATATTTGTAATCAGAGACAAACAAACGTGATAACTTATTGTATATTTCTTGCATCGTATATGGTTATGTACTTATGTGTGTGTGTAAAGTAGGGAACCTGTCACTAACCTAAACCCTAACCCTCTTTGCACTAAAATAAACTAATATGTACTGTATAGTCAAATAATGTATGATTAATAATTTTTGTTCTATTAAGGTTTACATCCTCTAGTTAGACATGTTTAAGCAAATGTGAATATTTATTTGTTGGATGTGTTTGTTTGTTTATTAAAAAATACTAGTAAAAATATTAGTTTTTTACGCGAAATGTCGTATTTTTTGTTATTAATATAGAATCAAAATATGAAACTCATGAATTTAAAAGGAAACAAAACTTTAAAAATAACATATTCTACTTTCTTTAAAAGCACTCGTTGTATTCCACTATTGCGGGAGAATGGACCCAAACAACATAGACACTTACAAGCACACACATGATAACAATTGAGGAGGGAACCTTTAGTTGGACACCTATGAAAGATTTTGCACCATAACATGGTTGCCTGACAAAAATCATACTTTGATTTCACTCTTCCTTCTGGCATGTCAATGATTAAGGTGCATGTTATATATAACATATCTAAACCAAACGTGTTCATATATATGCATCTCGTAAGAAATAATCATAAGGAAGGATACGAGAAACCGGCATATAAATATGTAAGAGAGAAATTAAAGAAAAGTCGACTGTAAATTTGAATCGCGAGGATTAACGGTGTCAATCAAATGTTTTGTAGTCTAACAGCATCAAAAATATAAAGTTAATTTTTTTACATCAGTGATTTATAAAATCAACCCTAATAAGGAGATAGGGGCAAAAAAAAAAAATTAGAAATACAATTGTGGATCTTTGAACCACTCTGTCAAATTAATTTTGCAAATAATTACTATATATGTTATATTAATCAAATAGTTTATGTTACAAAATGTCTTCTACTCCAACGGTATCCACGTGTTGTAAGAATGTTTTTTTAAGTTGTTAAGGGTTTTGATCTCGTTGTGAACACTGATGTAAATCTAAGAATAAATTTATAGTATGTGCAAGTTAGTTGTTCTATAAAAATATATTTTAATTATTATATCGTATTAACTTTAATTTTAATTTGTTATATATAATTACTTAATGTATAATTAAATAACAGTTTGAATTATTTTATTCTTTTATTTAACCTTAAAATAAAAGATCAAATGAAAATTTTACTTTAGATTGCAAGTTTTCTGCAAGTACAATTAGACAGGTTATGTTTCCTCAACTTTACTAGTCTTATTATAATTTTTAGAAAATGTTACTAAAAACTATTAGGTCACTAATATGACTTAGTTTTATTATATGTTATTAGGTATGCCTTTTTATTATTATTTGTATTCTGAATTTGAGTACTTCGATTTGTATTTAACATTTTCATTATTATAGATGAATTTATAATGATAACACTATCATTATTTATAATTATTAATATTATTACTACTATTATTTCTTGATGTAATTTTTTGAGCCATACATATATAATGCTACTCTTCCTAAGACCAGCTTTTATGCATGTTTGTGGACTCCCTCCAAACACCATGTGATCGTATGTGGCAAACCTATGCACCGTACTTAAAGGTGCACAAAAACCGGTTATTGTATCGGAAACGGTAAACCGATCAATTTGGCAAGAACGGGTTAAGTTTGAATCCAAATCATTAGTTTGTAATCAAATTGTAACTGGTCTTGTTCAAATCGGTTTAACCTAAACCAAATCGGTCAAAGAAACTAAAGTCAAATCAAACCGAACTGATTACTTCCCTCTTTAAAAGTCAGCTTTTAACCCGAACCGGTGTTGGCTTTCTCGACCCAAAGAGAAATCAGTTCGGAAAAAAATGGTTTTTACTCTAATTGGACTTGTGGAGTTGTGGATCTTTGGGATGTTATAGTCTTATAGAACCATCACGGAACCCAAGGATAGAAGGACGCGGGTCCATTTGATTTTCTCATCATTTTCATTCTTTTCTTTCTTGTCGTATTTCTTTTCTTATATATCTATTTAAGAACTGAGTTGAATTTACTTCAAGAGAAGGTCACAACAATAAAAAAAATGATTTTCACGTCACTTTTGCCATTAAAAGTACTAATGTGTTTATTATAAACAATATTAAAACTTGTTTATAATTTCATAACTACCCAAAACGGAGAATAGGATAAAGGTCAATAAGAAATCTCATCAAAAATAAAAATCAAAGAAAAAAATGGAAATAAAATCGCTGCCTAGCCCGCGGGAAACAGAAGGTTAGGAAGGGAGAAACTATAAATAATTGTGTTATCAAAAATGAAAGTATGTTTGTGAAGGACAATGGATTGCCAAGCGCCTGGGCACATTTGTGAGTTTATGAGTCATGCTAAAGCGAAAAATGCAAAGAACAAACAGAGGATTGTAATCCAAAAGTACAAAACAAACACCTGAAGCATATGCTAAGAACTAAGAAGAGCTCTCCTTTTCTTAAAACTTCCAATGTCTCAATTGCAATAGAACTACAAATACAACGGTCAAAATTTATAAATCACACTTTTGAGAACCATAGAGTGATAAAACTAATGTTTTTGTGATGAAGGCTCATTGTTGAAGAACATGGTGTGATGGTGCTGCACTTTTGCATCTTATCTTGCATATGACATATTGACATGCAATATACCTTATATAGCATAGCATGTCATTCTTGTGAATCTCTATCTTACTCTATCGCAATGCCACCTCAACTTCACTTAAATCTTTGTATGATTAATCACAGAAACTGCAGGTTCATTCTCGCTGCAACTTGTAGGTAAGTTATAATTAGTTAAACGAAATATACGCGATAGAAGTACTTGATATAAATCTAAAATCTATAATAGAGATACCACGATTTGACCCAATTACTTATAGATGGATAGATGGATTGTATATTTATATCAAAAACCGTTAAAAAACTTGCTACAATGTGCATCTTTAATGCACAGGTATTCAAAGATTAGATCATATCATTGTTTTGCAATTATAATTAACAGATTAAATATTTGTAACAGCCCACCTTTAAGAGAAAAAAAAAACTTGCGTCCTCTATTTGTCTTTTGCATACCTTGCATGAATAACAATTTGAAAATTCTAATCAATTGACAATCTGCACGATGGGGTTGGCAAAAGACTTGACACTGCAGCTAAAAATGCACCGGTCAACTCACTGCAGAAAACTACAGTATGTGGGTCAACAGAAATATGTTGCTGAATAGACTTTATCCTGTCAAGATAAGCATCTCCGGAAGAAGATTCCAGTCCATCAATAATCTGTATGACGAAAAAATTTATGCTTAGACCATTGATGATAATCATTAAAGATCTAAACACATATATAATCAACAGCAAACAAGTAAAACTAGCGTGAATGATGTAAAAAAGAGTTGAAAAGAATACCAGTGAACAAACACCAGAAATATCAACAGCCTTCATGGAAACAAGCTCCAAAAGTCTATCTGGTGTGCATATCAGGAACTCTGGCTCACAGGTTTTCAATCTGTAGCAGGAGCAGAGTTTTTCTTAAGTGGTGTTATGTATACAGAATTCTTGTGTGATCCAAATATAGCATTGATTCAAAAAAAACAGAGAAGGCGATGAAAGAATCAGGTTCACTTATTCATTATGTGGAGTTAATATTTTATAACATCCACTCCCAAACCTACAAAGGAATCGTGTTCACGACGTTGCATATATGTTTTGCTGTGGTTAAGAAATTCTGAATCAGACTTCAGTTTTCAAAGATTTATGTAAATATGTAAATTACCCATGAACTTGATGATCTATAGAGGCCCCAGGATGTAGACTCACTGCATGTATTCCAAACGCTTTCAAAGGCTTGCACACAGCACGTACCTGCAAATATTGTGTAGTTACACCACTTACCAATATAAGCCAAATGGTTCATGAACCCTAGAGACCTGGATGTTTTTATAATAACTATTAAATACTTACACTTCAGCACAAAGATGTCTTTCATTTTAACAAATTCAGACATGCTATAAAACCCTAGGTGCCAAGTGCAACTGCTGTTTTAAGGGGATAAAACATCATAAACAACCATTACGCAGAAAAAAACATACTGTTACTATAATACTATTATTAAAGGTTTCAATAAAATAATGTAAACAGGGAATGGCATGTCATTTTAAAAAGGTGTCATTTTGTATTGGTACAAAATGGTTGTTTTATAAGAATGATCAGTTTGACCCGTTTTATAATTTGAGTAGAACCAAATGAACACGTAAGCAAACAATAATTCTACAAAACAACTCTTTGTTTCTCGATGAATGGGCCATTGTTGCAGCATGTAACATAATGTGTGGTCTTGAATATAGCTAGTCATACCTGTGTTGCTTTCTCTTGTGATGGTACAATGAACAAAAGATAGGGGCTTGTGAAAGATATCCCTTCTTTTTCCTTCTTTGTTATGGTATCAACAGCCGTTGATCCTATCCAAGCAATTTGTTCCATGGTAGCATGTCCACTCGTCTCCAATACATGTTTGCCACTTGAATAACATCTCCAAAATTCAAACCCCCATGAATCAAAGAACAATGGTTTCCCCCGTTCAAACGCTTCTTTATCATGCATAGTATCTTGTATTGTTTTCAAACATGAAATCAAGAATTTTGAAGGGCAACCTACGTCCTTGGAGATATTCACGTCATGCTTTTTCATGTTGTCTTTATCCGACTGTGTTGACTCCTTGACCCTCGCCCGTTTTTCTTCCTGTTTTTCCCCATTTGATTGATGATCCCCATTAGCCTTTCTCTTGTTCTGTGAAGCATCATTACCGTTTTCGATCAAATCATTAACTTCCTTTAATGGCCGGGCCTCCTTACTCTTCATTTTCTTGTCCTTCTTATTCGAATCAAGTTTCATTTGTCTGTCATTAAAAGGATCCTCGGGAGTAGGGAGGCTAAAACACATTCCCTGAATACAACATGACAAAAAGGCCATCTAGTTAGATCACATGCATTCTATAGCTCTCATCATCATCATGATCATCGTCATCATCATGTTACATAAATCACAAATCAGAATTCATGAAAACACATAATAAGATTGACAACTAACATAAATTTGCTTTTAAAATCAGCAATTTTAGATTATACAAATCGCTCTTATCTGTTAAACTTCAATTCATTAGCAAATCGTGCATTTAACATTAGGTGTGAACTAGATAGATACGTTTATGTGTGTCTACAACATACTACAGTAACCAAAAACACATAATAAGACGAAAAAAAACCTTACATAATAACAAATTCATCAGAATTCTTCACAAAATACTCAAATCAACCATTACAATCTTCAAGAGCACGAGTAATCATACCTGACACATTCTCCGTTTGCCTGATTGACGACGCTTTTTCTGTGCTATAATGGCGGCTATGCGATTAGAAACCTTAGCTGAATCGCTACGCATCTTCTTCCTGATGGATTTGTTCTTCTTTCTGATGATCGCATCTTCTCCTTTAGGCATTTTTCAGAGTTCAAAAGCAACAATCAATGGAGAAACTGTATTGCAAAATCGATGGGGTTGAAAGTGAAGGCGGTGGAGCAGTTTTACATGGTGGTGGTAGGTTTGTTATAAAAGACGAAACACGTGGGTAGTTTTGGTAATTCGTGGTTTCGTGGGCGTATAGAGGGCTCGTGTATATGTTTGGGCCCTTTATGGGCTTTGCTTGTTTAATTTGTTGATCTTATGATTACACATTTACACGTTTGTTACGGGTAATTGGATCGGTAGCCCACTAATTCAAGTCTGAAAACCTTTTTTTAACATCGTTTGTCAAATTCAAATCTGATGAGTAGAAGTTTATTGAAAAAGATAAATATGTTTAATTTAATTTTGAAAAAGATAATAATATCATGATAAAAAAATAAAATATCTATATCGCTAGATTAATATGATGTTTTATAACATTTAACAAGGATTCTAAAATTTATTGAATTCCTATACGTGTTGGATTTCATTTATGTTATGTTATGTGAGCCATTTTCACGTAGTGTTAGAAATTCATGTTCGACTGATTGGTGTGGGTTATCAATAAAAAATATTTGTCTAGGCTGTTTTATTTCTTTTTGTCCGAGTTGTTTCTTTTTTTTTTTTATCTTAATCATTTCAGTTTTTGTTTGTTTGTTTTGATAATATCCCTATTCACATGCATGAGATCTACAGGGGTCCTAAAATGGGGTATTATGTTAAAAACTCACTTGTGTTTCCATATAATCGACCTTATGCAATTGATGGGATTTTTCCTGTTGAGCATCGGTACCGGTAAATACCGATCAAACAGCATTTGTTCCTGTTTAATGATCCATTTTTTGTGTTTTTCGGTTTTGGTCTTTGGTTTGGATAATTTTCGGTATTTTTACTTGTACACCACCACTGAATCAATAAAATTGGTACGATATCCAGCTTATATTTTCACTTTTTCACTATTTCTTGGTTTCGTTACAACTAGTATTGTATTGTTACCGTATTTACTACATCCATGCCTCGTATCTTTTAATCATTTTGTTTTATAAGGACAAAAACAGATTTTCATAAATTTATAAAGAGCTTCAATAAATGTTGATTCTAAATTTCACATAAAATTACAAAATTACATGTGGCACTGCTAACATATAGGTTTTAGCCTTCGTATGGTTTGAATACTATTTATACATATATCCTCGTATTGAAATATTCGATGGCACTTATCAGAAGTTCAGTAGACAAATAACAAATAAAACAGAACGAATATCTAGTTTGTTATGAAATACTTGTACCATGAATCGCATGTATGATCAGGCTAACTTGTTTTTATATAATCGGCAAACAACCATAATGTTCCGTTGATGGTATCTGGTTGGTGCTTGTTACCGTTAGTAGTTAGACAATTACACGATGGAAAATTTCATTAACAGAAACATGGTTTGACAGTGACTAAGTTATTGTTGATGACCAATCGTCACCGAACACAAATGTTACTGATTATATCTTACATTGATGGCCAATCAACCGCTACTACTAGGAAGTTACTATTGATAAATTGTTTGCACTGATGGTCATTTTCACGCGACTTTTCCAACAAAACACCCATCCGAAACTCTACCACCGAAACCCCTCTATGTGCCCGACGTTCCCGCTACGAGTAAAAAATAAAGGGGTGATTTGACCGACTTGGTACAACGGAGACAGGTGCATTTGATAAAAACTTGAAAGGAGTGAAACAGATTCAGCACTAACTTCAAAAGTTACAAGTTTTTCTTAAAGAAAGTGAAATGAAATAAACCCATGTATACTACATGCTCCTTTTACTTTTACATCGGCTTTTATAAAAATGAAATCATCACGAAGCGTTGTTTGTGGGCCCATGTTATTATATAAACCTTATTGAGGTGACCAAATAAGAGATGTCTTTGACCATTCATGTGTGAAACTTTGATATGATTTATTAGAAATAATTATTTTAAGGTCACTGAAAATTTTAAAAATCATTTATACATAGCTTTTGGTAAAAGTTATAATAAGATGACATCTACCAATTTGATTTTTACATTTAATAGTCTATCTGGACCATGTTTACTTTAATTAAAAACATTTTAGGATTGATTTTGTTTTCTTTTATTTTCTACAAGCCGACATACAAAATAAAAACAATTTATTTTGTGGGAAAATGAAAAGCTATATTCATAACTCTCAAACCGTAAATATAAAAAATTAAATTTGATAAAAATAAAAATTGAAAATCAAATTCTGTGTAGTCTTTGAATGAAAACACCAACAACCGGTGTGATACCGCATACGGGCACATTTTATCCTAGTGTCGACGCCGGCTAAGATTGCTCATTGGTACGAAGGCCCTGTCAATGCGAACTTCTGTTGAACTTCGTGAAAGTAGTCGTCTTCAGTCAAGTGCCTATCTTTTTGCTCAAATGAACACATGTTGACTCCCTAATGTGTCCATATAGAATATGTTTTCACAAAAAAACGACACATTAGCAGTTTTCGCACCAAGAGCACATGTTATTATTGAAATTTGACTTTTTAAAAGACTTAATTTTATATATGCTTATTTTACGAACTTTTTTTATTTTATATATAATCATTAGAGAATCATATATCCTCCTAAAAGCATCTTACGTGTTGGATGTTGTTAAAATTCAAAAGAAAATAAACACACAAAAAAAAATAAGAAAAAAATATTTTAACCCTTCAAGTTTCTCAAATCTTAAATTATGTTTGAGTGGGTAATGAAATGTAAAACACAATGGAATGTTTCACCTCAAATTTCTTTGGTTGTGGATTTCAAATTAAATCTCTAGGTGGAAGGATTTTGAAATCACACAACCAAGGGAATTTAAGGTGAAACATTTCATTGGGTTTTATATTTCATTACCCACTCAAATATAATTTTACTTGAAAATTATTCTAATTTCTAAATTCCATTTCATTCCATTCCATTCCTTCCAACCAAACGCTCCCTTAAATTTTTGTACATCCAAACATGTATGTTACTAACAAATGCTTTGAGGTCCCTAAGTTTTGTTAATATAAAACTAAGACTGTTTTATAAAATCTTCAATCAAAATTTAATCATTAGGAATTGTTTTGATGATAGGCTGCATTTGTTGGACTTTTGAGCTTGAAGGATTAATGAAATATGCTTCTATCTTTGTTTGATTAAGGTTATTTAAAAGGTTGCAAAGGATGCTATCATTTTGTTTAAGGTTCTTTAAAAGGTTTAAAGCACGTTTTAATTTGTTAAAGGGTACTTAAAATAATGATAGTAAAATTCTCGAAGTTATGATATACTTCTTTTAAATAAAAATATAAAAATTATTTGAGTTTAGAAAATAAAATGAAAAAAAAGTCAACATTTATGTTATTTTTTCAGTCTTTTTAATTGTATATTGTTTATAGATCTTCAATCGCCTTAATCTTAACAACTGAATTTGTGAGATCAACACTCTCATGGTTTTTTTTTGGTCGAACTACAAAAACTATTCTCTACGGTAGAAGTAAGCAACACAACTTTTCAAGCATGTTAATGAGCAATAATTATGTAACCATATATAGTTTTAATATGATAGCATCTTAAAGTCCTAGGATTCCCTTTGTATTAAAAAGTGTAGCTCAAAATTTTCCACCAAACCATTTTTCTTCAAAACTAGTTTTTGTCAATGTGAAGTGAGCGACGGGGTACCAAAAAGTGACTGAAAAGTGTGTGAAATCTATATGGATTTTGATTGGGTGTTACGTGTGAGTAGGTCGTTCCAATCCCAATTCGGATAATACTAGAAGGGTTGTAATCAAAACAATCCTTATAAAAATGAAAAAACACAGCTTCAATTTTAAACAGTTTCAGTTTAGTTTTCAGATCCGATTGAAACCGAACACCCCAACTATTATCAACGACCAAGCATTGATGATTGAGAGTTAGGGGTTATCTTTTTTTTTTAAACAACCAACGAATAATTTTTAAGCCCGGTCACCCGAGTAAATCCATTGGCGAAAGGCCACCCACGCCCGCTAACACAGACAACGCTGGTGATCCGGCTCCCCCACCATTCCAGGGGAAACCCAGCACCCAAAGGTCCACTATGATAAAACCATTGGCACACTTGAAACATATTGCACCTAGTGAGACTCCAACCCATGACCTCCACTTTAAAAAGTCATAAAATGTCTCCTGCTAAACCAGTTGATATAGAACTTATTGGCGAGATAGGGGTTATCTTATTTTTGATAAGATTAATAATCAAGGTGGACCCACCGGTGAGAAATAATAATATTAAAGGATGGGAACACGGAAGTCGTGAAAATGTAAAATTTACTCTTTGTGGACTTATGAAAGTGACATAAACATATTCCGGTAGGTTACGGTGGGTGGGTGGGTGTTGTTCCGACGTGGTGACGTGTAACGCCGCCGTGTAAGGTCAAAATGGTAATTAGTAGTCACGTATCCGTGTGGTCCTCTATGCTCCCTAGACACGATAGTGACTGTGAGGTGTTTGCATACCATTTGCATTTATTATGTTTGGTTGTTAGATTAGCATTTATCTATGGTGTTTTTACATTTTAGCCCTTGTAATTTCAAGGTATTTTCAGGACGACAAAAGTTACACATTCTCTCAATGTCAGGACAACCTGAAAACAACTATACAACTAATACAAGTTACTAATTTTGTTTTGTACCGGATTGATTAGAGGTGCGCAAAAACCAAACCGCTAATGAACGAAATCGAATCAAAATTAACTGAAAAGTCAGAAAACCGGATAGACTGAAAATCAGTTTCGGTTTTGTTAGAATGTAAAGTCAAATTAGAGTTTACTATTGTTTGTTTTTTTACTAGTTATAAATGTGAGGGAACAAGTTGTAATTATACATAGTTAGAAGGGCTGTTTGAGTATGTTTGAAAGATTAGTTGTTAATAGTTTGTTAGCAGCTTAGTT